>JAILXH010282415.1:8941-19776 GCA_023558415.1 Piaractus mesopotamicus | reverse complement strand
TTTTTTTTAAGATGCGTTCTCCCATACCCCTCTCTTTCTCTCTCCCTCTGTTTTTCTCTCCCCTCTTTTCACATCTTTAGTTCTTGCTTGTTTTCTTTTTCTTTTTCCACCTCTGCCTCCACTTTCTTTCTTTGTCTCTTTGTTTCTCCTTTTCTAGACATGTGCCGGTATTCAGTATACTGCGATATTAATAGGCATGGTAATGTTATTGTGGATAAAATACAGTATACAGCATAGAATATTTCAGTGCTTCTGTTATATTTTTTAGCGCTAAACAGTGATAAGTCAAAACCTGTTTGCTGTAAAAAAGCAGGCAAATACAGGAAAGTTTTCTTTTGTTTTTTTAATAGAATACATCCTTCTGCTTTCCAAACTTAAAGGAAGGTCCCGCACAAATGATTAAATGATTTACCCAAATTCATTGAGGACTTGCATATTTGTGCCCCTCTAGTCACTTTTTTTATGTGAAGAGAGAAATAGCAAGTGGCCAGGCTCCTCTTAAACTGGTTGTAACACAGCTCTTTCTCTGAAGGAAGTCTCAAACACAACATTCTCAGAAGGACTTTCCCCTTAAGGTGAACACTTACATCCTACCCAGCATGGAGAAGGAAAAAAAAACTGCCTCATGATAACATATGTTTGCAGTCACAAACCGAGTGTTTGAAATAAAGGCACAGAAGCATACCGGACTTAACCTTACTTAAAAGCCCAGTTTACTTCTAATGAGCTAACAGGCAAATCCTGTAATATTCCAAGTTTGATTGTATAAAAGTTGAAGCATTTACTAAATTATTCACTGTTGAACTGAAACATACAAAGTAAAAAAAGTTACCTGAATATCTGTTACAAGCATCATTGTCCAAAGTCTGTGTGCAGAATCTAGAAGTGTAGTATTGAGCCCAGTGAGAAAAGTCCACCATTGAAGCTGTCATATAATAGAGTATCTCATTTTTCTGCTAGCAGAAATTAGCATCGTCATTGCGAGTGTTTCTTGATAAACAGAGGCTTCTAATAAAGTATTGGTTTCCATATAAAAATGCTGTTATATAATGACTGGTGCAGCATGTACATAATGTACATTATATGATGCATATGATTATATGATATGAGATGCAGTATATGTGTGTTGCAGTCTGTTCTATGGCTGTATTTTAAGTTGGAGCAACCCCTTACTCAAATCAAATGGCCAAAATCCTTACTGTATCCCAGGCTCATGTAAATACTCTAGCACATCCAAATCACCCCTTTGTCTGATCTGAGCACCGTTTGTGACAGCAGTAAACTATAAACAGCAGGGGAAAAGCCCAGTGGATGCTTTAGGGAGAACAACAGTGGGCCTGTACTTTAATTATTTTTTTTAGAAAATCAGTTGGTATGGTCACACAATCCACACTTTACACAATTTGATGAGGGTCCAGCCTGCTGGGTTTGAAGGCCCTCAGTTTTGGCTCCCTCTGGTACTAGGCCTTTCAGAGGGATCAGAGGCAGCCACAGATCTGTGGCTTTAATTATTCAAAATGTATTAAATCTTAATTTCCAGATGTCTCAGCGTCTGTCTGCCTAATGGAGGCTGAAGATGAATTTTATATTCTAGAGTCAAGGAGATGGCGCAAGCTCATGCAAAATCTTTACTAGTGCCCAAAGGCTAGAGGAGAGGCCCAGGTGTCTCATGCTATTTTTAAATCATATTGTTGTCCTTCTGAAGATACAGATCCTCTATTGTCAGAGGAACCTAATCAAAAGGCTTTATTTAATCTTGACTCATATAACCCATTTTACCAATGCTTAGGACATTACTGAGTGTATATGTAAATGTATGAGTGTAAATGTATATGGTTAAATGGGAGCTGCGTGGTTTTCTGACCGTGTCATCGTGCTATGGACTGAATTTAGATTTGGGAACATGTGGAACTAAGACACATATCTGTTAAGCTGTATTTTTTGTTTTGCAACTGAAATAGAGTAATAAAGTCAAGAATTACACCGAAGATTCGTGTGGTTCGGGTGGATAGGCTACCAGTGTGGAACATTTGAAACCCCACTACACTGAACTTACACAAACATTTCTTTTGCTGTAAAAGCAGCATTAGGACTGTACTGCTTCTGTCATATGTCAGCAGAGCTGAAGCCTGCCACTTTATTTCCTCTTAATCATCTTTTTGTACAGTTGGTGTATGATGGTCATATATACAGTATTTTGCAAACGTTTTAGGCACCTAAGCACATTATTTAAAACCATTTATCTTGGCAATAAGTATGTTTTTGCTTCTGAAGCACCATATATCATTAGAATAAATGCAAATAAAAAAAAATAGTAAAAATACGTTTGTTTTCAAAAAAGTAGTTGTCTTTGAGCTAGTTAATTAGTTCCTAATTTAATTTAATTAATTATTTAGTAGTCAAACCAGATATTGGATGACAACGACAAATAATACTGGGCTACTGCTAGGAGGCGTATGGAAATAGTTAAATGAACACATTCACATACATAGTCATTTAATGCAAAAGTATTATTTGTATTTACTCTAATATTAGTTTATTTCTGAAAGAATAAACATTTACTGCCTAGTTAAATAACTCTTTACCTTAATTTTCACAGGTGCCTAAAGCCTTTCTACAGTACTTTTTCTCAAGTAGCCGCAAAGGCCCTCTATAGTCTAATTGTTCTCTCAGATATTACACACCTTAAACAACAGCATTTAGAAAGATTGATGAAAGCTAACATGTATTGTAATACAAACCCTGAGACCTGTGGTTAGTTAGTGTCCCTGTGTTCCTGTTTTTGAGGCTTACCAATGGTTAACATCTTGTGGTAATCCCTCAGTATTTAGTCTGGTGAAGTATTCTCTTGATTGTTGACATAGATACACCTACCTCCTAGAGGGTGTTCCTGATCTAGCCAACAGTTGTGAAGGAATTTTTCTTCACAAGAGAAGAAATTCTTCTGTCTTTCACCAGAATTGTTTTCTGTGGTCTTCTGGGTTTTTTTGTCAATAGAGTCTGGCTGCAGACATGCACTCTCAGCCTCAGTGATGTCACGTGCACTCTATCGGCAACCATCAAGCCAGTTCCCTTTAGGAAGCAAAACCATCAGGTTTAATAAGTAAAGGTGCAATGATTATTCGACTTAGTCGACTAAAATCGACGACCAAATTAGTTGGCAATTAATTTAATAGTCGATTGGTTGGTGACATCATTAAGTGTCTTTCTCGCGTTCACTAGGAATGTTTTGGCATTGCTGCTTACTGGAGAGTTGACAAAAGCGCAATGTCCGAAAAAAACTCGGTCTATTTGGTCTAATAAGTCTATTTGTCTTCAAATGTTCATCTTTAATCTTTCACTTTGCCTTTCCGTTACCTACTAGCTAGGCAGGAGAAGGGACCTTGATAAGAGCATACTATACTATATGCAAATTGTGTCACACTAAACTAAAAGATTTTGGAAATGACAAGTATGAGAAATCGTTTTCACACGTTTTCCATCCGGTTGTACTTGCTGCCAACCAGAGGACCATCGAGCAAGCGATGTCAAAGCTTCCACCCAAATTAGAAGCAAATTACAAATTCTATCGCAACTTTTATTGCCAAGGATTTGCGTCCATACTCAGTCGTTGAGAACCAGGGCTTTCACGCTATGTTGCACACTTTGGAGCCAAGATACAGCATCCCGTCTCGAAAATATTTTACTGACACAGCGATCCCCACTCTCTACAACAACACCAAAATATATATATATAAAATCACTAAAGAAAAAACATGTAGGATAGCTGTAACGTGCTCCATCGACATCCGTTGCCACTGGAACTTATTTCACTGTAACTGCGCATTTTATCACAGATAAGGGGCAGCCTGCATCTCATGTGCTCCAAACAAGAGCAGTGAATGAGAGCCTTCCAGTTCACTTGCCACATCACTTCCATTTGTTTTATTAATACAAGGTATTGGAAGTAAATTCATTAAGGATCATTACAAATACTTTGCTTTAAAAGTACCAAGTCCTCACACAGTGAGGAAAAAAAGAAATCCTGTACAGAAAAAAAAGATGCATCAAGATGCATCAATAATCTTTTATAATCACATTGCAGCCCTCTGAATCATAATCGAATCATGAGGTGCCTAGAGATTCCCACCCCTACCAAAAACCAGTATTTGCTGGGCATGATCTTTGGGCCTTCAGGCGGCACTGCATTAAAAACAGATTCTGCAGTGGAAATTACTGCATAGGCTCGGGAACACTTCTGAAAACCACTGTCTATGAAAACAGTTTGGCGCTGCATCCACAAATGCTAATTAAAACTATTAAACGCAAAGAAGAAAGCATATATAAACAGGATCCAGAAATGCTGCCACCATCTCTGGGCCGGAACTCATTTAAAAGGGACTGAGGGGAAGTGGAAAAGTGGTCTGACAGATCATCATTGTGATTTCACAACAAAATGTAAATCAATTTTTGAATTTCTTTTTGGAAATCATGGACGCTGCATCCTCCGGGCTAAAGGCCACTCGGATTTGTTTTCTGTGCATGGGTGACTGGCACATATGTGAAGGCACCATTAATGCTGAATGATATATACATGTTTTGGCAACATATGCTGCCAACCAAACAAAGTTTTTTTTTGTTTTTTTTAAGGGAAGGCCTTGCTTATTTCAGTAAGACAATGCCAAACCACATTCTACATGTATTACAACAGCATTGCTTCGTATTAAAAGAGTCCAGGTGCTAAACTGGCCTGCCTGCAGTCCAGACCTGTCACCCTCTGAAAACATTTGGCACATTATAAAAAAAAAAAAAAATACGACAAAGGAGACCCTGAACTGTTGAGCAGCTAAAATCCTATGTCAAACAAAAATGGGAAAACATTTCACTTCTAAAACTACAGCAGGTGGTCCCCTCAGTTCCCCTCAGTTCTTACAGAGAGTTGTTAAAAGAAGAGGTGATGAAACACATTGGTAAAAATGCCCCCATCCCAACTTTTTTGGAATGTGTTGTTGGCATCAAATTCAAAATGGGCATATATTTAAAAAAAACAACAAAAAAAACAGCTTTCTCAGGTTCAACATTTGATTTGTTGTCTTTGTACTATTTTCAATTAAATATAGGGTTCAGATGATTTGCACATCGTTGCATTTTGTTTTTATTTACATTTTGCACAACGCCCCCAACTTTTTTGGAAATGGGGTTGTTTCTTTTGGCCTTGCTTTCTTCTCCATGTGGTGAGTGCTGGTGGGTCTTATTTCCCCAGAATGGGCTGCTTCAGTTGACTGTATCAGTAATCAATAAGGCCTCATCCAGGACATGTCCTGCGTCTGTTTGTCTGCCGCTGTCACTCTGGAGCATGCCCAGCCATTGAAGCTCAGCAGTCATCTGTAACTGATGTCACGTCTCTTACTTACCAGAGAGATGCTGACAAGGTGGGGCAACAGGTTGGAGCATGGATGCAGCAGAGTGACACTGGCATTGCATGCAGTTGTGTGGTTATGGTGATAAGTTATCTTTGTTTGTGAATGAAACCCCCCCTTAACCACAAGGGATCCTCATATATTTCATATGACACTGAACCTGTTTACACCTTTTATAACATTTATTAACATGTGATGTATGGATTGTATCTGGATGTACTTTGGCTGGATTCTATTTACACATTTCACTAAAATGCAGTGTGACCAGATGAGATCCGATTGTAATTTTCCCACATAATATGCTTGTCAATACATATGTTGTTTCTGTTTCACATTTGTTTGCTTTTCCCCCCATTACAATACGAGTGGACAAGCTTGGCTTGGACACATTCATTGGCTCTTGGTTGCAGCTTCACCCTATCATATTTTCCATCTTCCTTTTCATTCATCCCCTCACTTGTTATTCAGCACTCAGCAGACTCATTTCTGCTGATGTACTTGCATACAACTAACGACAATGCATCCTGTTTACATTTGTGGATACATTTGTAATGTCGATATCTGTCTCTGACTGCATCTGAATGTGATTTGAGTGATCCGATTGTAATCACAATGCTTACAGTGCATCCTGGGGTGTTTACACCTGGCTTTTCATGAGATCTGATTATACTTTTCCCATGTAAAAAAACTTGTCAATACATACGTTGTGATCCGATCACCAAAGCACATGTTAATGCAAGGTACTCTGTACTTTGTATACTTTTGCATAGTTGTGCACAGTGGGTCATGGGGCAAATACATCACCTTTAAAATCTCTTAATTAATATAAGACACCTTAATCTGTTCTGCTGAAAGCATTAAGCACTGCAGGCACAAAAAAAATACAATTTGTGGTTGTCCCTGTGCTCTGTTTGCAGACTGAACTGTTCTTCACAGCATTTTGTGAGCAGAATCTATGCAGTACAGCATAGTGTAAGAAAGAGAGAAACAGAGAATGAGATGGAGAGAGAGGGCAGCAGAAATGTTTTTGCTTCCGAAAGCATAGCTGAAGTCTGCATTTGAGCAAAACAAACAGTCGAATAGCATAGTTGCTGCTTCCAGGCATCAGACTTAGGAAAGCCAAAAAATCAACCTTTTCTTCTCTCTTAGTGCTGCTGACCATATGGTGGCATTCTCGGGACGAGATCTGTGTGTTCATTCCTGATGCGACATTGGCTCCTCAGCTTCCCATATTTTAATCTTTTACCATGTTTTTGAAGTTGAGCTTGTGGATCAGTCATTTCTTTAACTTATTCCATTGTGTGTTTATTCACCATAATGCCATAAATAATCAGGGCTGCTAATGCAATATTAAATTCCACATAAAATATGCTACTCAAAGTGCATATTGTTCAAAACGCAGCTTGGTAGTATGTTAAATTTGAAATTGGATCTGAACCTCTTGTATAAGCTATGATGTAAAAGTGCATTCATTGAACATGCATTTAGAACAGCCAGACAACTGTATGGATGCCTCTTGTCTGCCACGCTCATTAGCATGTGGCTTAGTGTAACCTCTCTGTATCGGCCTGTGACCACTTTGTGCGAGTAATGATTCTTCAACAAAGCTTTGGATTCAGGCGTAGTGCCGAGTTTATTAGCTGACAAACGCAAGAACAAAACACTGGGGTCATAAAAAGGCACAGACTAGAGCTCTCAGCTCTGTCTCACCCTGCACATAACACAGTGACCATAAAAAGAGTTATTGTACAGTTTAGATACCATAAATATATGAAAATATATCAGTTTATTTTGATTTGATATGATCTACTATGCAGCTGACTGACAAGAACCCATTTTCTGTTATGTTACTATGGCGACAATAATAGACCATTACAATCAGAAACAACGCTTACTAAAACAACAGAAATACATAGAAAGATATTGATAAAGTAAAAATAATGAAATAAACATACCTGACAAACACAAGAACAAAATGTTGGGCTCATAAAAATCCACAGACTACAGCTCTCAGCTCCTGTACAACAAAGTGTAAACCACAGTCAGACAGCTTGTATACGCTTAAGAGGCAGACTACTCTGTATCCAGCAGCTTGCTAATATTAACATACTGAACAAATCATAAGAGCTGTTGTTTACAAAATGTAATCCACATATTTTGACAAGCTATTTCACAAACTTATTTACCCAACATATTTTACACTTTATATTACTATTTTTAGGAGTAGAGCTCGACTTTTCTACCTACTGTCTCACCATACACATAACAAAGTGACCATTATAGCGATGACATCATAGATAATTTGACCCCAAGAATTCTATTCATAAGATATAATGTATTTTAGCTACAATACTAAATACTTTAAATTAACATGAAATGTAATATTTTGATGAAATTCATATACATTAAAACTGCTTCTGCTACATTAGCTCTGAGCGCGTTCCTCACTACGCTGGGCGTGCTGTGTTGGGGGAGCTCACTGTGCACTAACCTGTGTTGCAGCCTCACTAGAGCTACAGTGGTTTTAAAGCAAATAAAGGCAGAAACGGGAAAAAAAGAGGGACCCTATAAACAAATCCCCCAGGTACAAAATTGTTCAATTGTGCTAGGCAGGTGTGCAATCTGATCTGCTCTTTCAACTTTGTTTTGACACCTGTCAGGACAGTTAATGAAAGTTTCTCAGCTTGCTCTTTTCTTTTTTCCTCTCTTCAGCTCATTTTTTCTCTCTTATGTGTGTCATTCCCTCATTATCAGCAAGTTACTGAAGAATGATCCTTTATGATTGTTCTTTTGATTGAGCTTTTAATGTTATGCTGGTTGATGTGCTGTTAATATGATTTATTGAATATAAATAAACCATTCTTATTAAATGTTCATATTAAAGCTATTTACCTGCTGGTAATTCAATTTTATTGTCCAGACTCTCCTGTTGTCCTCCTGTTTTAGAGACAGTCATTCTTAGATGGTTGTAGCAGATCATTAAATGTTGTGTAATGACATTAAGTGTTGTTTATGGCTTTGGCAATGGTTTATTTATTACCTTTGTATAGCTAGGATAAATGGCACAAACATGAAATAGAAACGGAAAAAAAACATCTTCTCTAAATTTTAATCAGTAGGTCTGGCACACTTAATATCATCTCCTTTTTTTCTCTGTGGCTTGTCCTTATCACTTGAAAAATGCATGTTGCTAAATTAAGCTTACTTTCATTGATTGTTTTCCAAATCAAGCTCAAACTTACAAATTAAATGTGATTTAATGCCTGTTCAGTGCAAAACAATCTGACACCCAGAAAAAGCAGCGGAACAGAGAAAGATGGCCGAACTAATGGTGATGAAGAACCCCCAACTACTTATTTTCATTATTTTATTATTTAGTCACACAGAGTGTGATCAGTAGAAAAGTCAGAATTAAACACGTGTGAAACATGGGCAGACTCTGAAAGTGTATGTGAATTTAGAATGCAGAAGTCAGAAGAAAATGGTGTTGCAAACTGTACAGAAATGTTTCTCATTAAAGTCTTTACTCTAATGAGCCAAACAATAGGATTGTTCATCAATCTCCACAGACACTGATAAGGCTAGTCTTTTCCTACTGTGGAGGCCTTCATTGACTCAGAACAAATCACACCTTTTCATTAGTACTGAAATCCTCAACTTTGTGTGTAATGCAGTAATTGAACACGAACACAGACCTGCTCCCTCACGGGGGGGTGGGGGGGTTGCATCACAATTTATTTATTTAGTTGCAGACTGCAGAATGCAGAAGAGTTTTAATAATGAGACTGCTGTCAAAGGCAATTAAATTGGCAAACCGGTATAACTCAGTCACAGAATTGCATTCCTCATTCCCGTCAGACTTGTTTAAAGAGCTTTGAGTACAACAAAGCCGCTGACGTGCCGCTTCTGAAGACTTAAAAAACACACACTTTGCCTTTAGTGAGAACCAGAGTGATGTTAAGTGGGGATGGGACAGTAAGAAAATAGTAGCTAGTTAAAACGGTTGTAAATGTATTATAATTAAATTTATCTGCTATGCACTGCAAAAAATAAATCTTAACAGGTTATTCTTATGTAAAATTGAACAAGGTTTTTTCCTTTTGCATTTCAGTGTCACTTTTCTGTATTTCCAAGCATGCGTTGCTTGCTGGGTAGTTTACCTGTTACTGCACTCCTTAAAGCTGCAGCAGAGAGTGCACCAGTCAAATAAGATTAGAAGAGAAAACTGCTCTCACATCATGAGAGAGAGCACCTAGCTACTTTTTAACCATGGTGATAAAATGTGTTGTTAATATGTATATAACTGTATGAAAATGTTAGGTTTAGTATTAACTTAGATATGTGGCTACAGCATTAAAAATTACCTGGAGTTAGCATAACTCAGGTTGCTGTTAAGTTAGCGAACAAGCTAACATAAGCCATATCTCTTCCTGTGACTTTTTACAGCGGTGTTAACTTCTTAATCAGTCAGCATGCGCTACAATTTTCCAGAAATGTTAATGCTTTGCCCATAAACTAGGAATAACAGTGGCTAGTTAGCCTCCCTGATAAACATTGAATATTTCCTGTTAAAAGAGAAGAATATTTTAATATTTAAGAGATATTTAGGGGCAAATGCTGAAATGAGAAAATAAATAAACATTTAATTGTAATGAATCAGACGTATCGTTCATTTGTAATGATGTAATTTTACTTCAGATACTCTGTTTTTAATGTATCACCGAGGACAGGGTTACCCAGAATTCTTTGAGGTTTTAATCTTAATTACTTCTTATTTTCTTATTTTATAAGAAAATGTTTTCAATCAGTCAACCTTTATTTAACCTTGGAGAACACTGAGGGTGACCCTCATTTACAATGTAGCCGAGTTGATACAGGAAAAAGGGATTGATAATGTTTAAGACCATATCAAATAATAAAAGTAAATGTAATAATAAAAATGACTCAATTCAAAGATGGTATAAAAAATGAAACATTAATAATAGAAACAACATACAAAACAGTAAATACAGAACAATAATTAAAGCCTTACTAAAATATAAAATAAGATAAATAAAACAAAAAGAGAATAAGATCAAAAAAGGAAACTAAAATTTGTTGTAACATGTTGTAACACAGAAAATGTTCCGTTTGCTCCATGCTAAGGTGTAGGGCTGGATGCATTTAACATGTTTTTGTTTTGTTCAACATGATGGTGTTATGTGTTCAAATTTACCAGTACAGCTTGTTTTCTGGTTGGAAAAGTAAAAAGATTGTGACTTTGCCACTCGCTGACTGGGCTCTCAGTCGGCAAACTTGTAAAGTTTGGCTCTATTGTCAGGATATCACGTTTGAATCATGCTGATGCCATAGCCCAAAAAAACTCACTTATTATTGGTTTTTTTATCAATAATATCTTTGTGGATATTGCTAAATCTGCGACTTGTCAATGATGAC
>JAILXH010282352.1:3473-16412 GCA_023558415.1 Piaractus mesopotamicus | reverse complement strand
TTCATAACCCCACTTATCTACTTTACTGACCCTTTAAATCTTAAAAAATAAATCACTAAATATTTGAAACCCCTACATACCTATCTTTCTGAATAGTTTGGAGGGGGGATCAAGAATAGAAATAAATATCAGCGTCTGTATTACTGACACATGATAATAACAGCTTCTTCACTGTGGCCTGAAAACATAGTCTGAACAGTAACTGAATTTGGAAAATACAAAAACTTAACATGTTGACATCTCATAATTTGACTGTGAGTGGATTGGAAATGATCTAATACTAACGCATAGAGGCTTACTGAGTCAAAGACTTTAGTACTGACAAACTGTCCAAATTGAAATTGACCTGCATTGGAAATTGCATCAGATGATTTTTTTTTTTAACATTTTTCTTAATAAATCAATTCCATTGAATTGAAAAGTATGTGACAGCCATTAAAAAGCCACTAGTTCTGAACACTGCTCTAGTATCAAAAAAACACCATAAAAAGAAAGCAATAAAAAAAAAGAAATAAATGAACACGCATGTACATCTCTACTGTAAATGGATTTAAAAATACACAAGGGCAACCAATTAGAGACAAAGTATATGTAAACTCATATTGTTTCAGAGCAGAGAAGAGACAGATACACTGGTGATTTGTGAAAGACAAATGAACAATATCCAACGACAAAGAAGTACAAAACATTTTTTTACAAATTTCACCCCAACCAACTGGCTGGTTTAAATAAAATGTAAGAAATACGCATTGAATGATACACACACTTGCATTTGAATGTTGCTAAAAGGTCATACTTCAATGTAGATTGTACTGAGGCTGTGCATTTGCTCTTGACATACTGAAATATGGAAAGTGCATCTGTAGATATGTTTACTGGAGGTTCTACTCCTCTGTGGGTAGGTCAGGGAGTATGGAGTGTTCTTGTGCAATGGCTGCCAGCTCTTTGAGGAACTCTGCATAGAGGAACATGGCAAACACTCTATTCTTGGACTGAGGTGGAATCTTGGGACAGGGCGGGAGAGATTTCAGCAGCCGTCCTGGGATGTGTCCATTCAAAAACAAGCCAACCCCATTCTCCTGCAGGATATCCCGCTCTGGTGGTTTGGGGAAGAAGTAAACAAAAAATAGTAAAACTGTTAAATGTCTATTCACAGTTAACCTATCAACACTTTCTTTAACAGAAACTGTCATGGAGGTGGACAAGCTATACAGAAGACTGACAAAAATCATTCAGTCTAATGAGAAACTGAAGCGCTCTCGGCTTTCGCAAAAATACTTGCATTTAATTCAAACGCTATTTATTTTGTATGCCCCTAAAAGGTGACAATGTCAGCATACGCAACTAAATAGGTGTATTTTTTGTTGTCATGTTATTAAGTATGGTTGTATATTCGTTGCTGTTGTTTTCAACCTGCCAGTTTTGGTTACCAACATCAGCAGAATCCAGCTTAATGGTGCAACAATTTAAACAGGCAACTCAACCTTGTGTAGATTATATATCGTTGTTGTTGGAACAAAACTTTGTATCTCCAAAATGAGAACTTTACAGGAGAAGCAAAAACATACTTTACTTTTAATGTAAGTCAGTGAACCACAATTTATTCTGAGTAATTCTGGGTCATTTCTGTTGGTCCATTCATCATGAAATTTAAATACAACGTAAAGGACAATGGGTATTTTCAAATCATGTCAAAAACTGAAAAACGGCAAAAATGGAAATATGAGGTTTTGTTCCGACAGCAGCGATGTATATGTGTATATATTCATATTCAGTTATATTAACATTAATACAAAAAGTGTTTTTCAATAATCTATGATAACTGGAAACACAGAGTATCTTAGTGTTCTTCACTGACTTTAGACAAGACTGATATGTAAGTTACACACAAATGGTGGTAATTTATGTGACCCTTCACTAATCACATAAGGCCAGTTCATATGAAAGTGCTTCTGAAGCATTTTTCAGCTGTCCAGCTGATGATAAACAGATACTTTTTCCATTTTTTCCATTGGTTAGTCTTCAGTAACTGCACTAAATGCACTTTTTATGAAGGACAAAACATTAGCCCTGCCACATTTTAACATGCCGAGCGCAAATTCCATAAAGAATAATGCAAATCACACACTCCCACTTTCTATAGCATTGTAAACTACATTACTAAAGTGCTATGATCTCTTATGGCCTAGTGACTGCAGGGCAGTGCCAGCACTGTTTCATTGTTGTAAAAACTTGATTAAAGTTCAATGCAATAAACAGATGTTTACACCTGTTTGAACTGTTACAAATTAAACCTGCTGTTAAAACTGTATAAAAGGAGAAACAAAGTGTTGATATGTCCACCTGACGCAGTTATGTGTTATGAGTCAAGAGCACTGTCGACTGCATGTACAGTCACTTGCGCTGTGCTTACAGCATGTTGACACATCGCGTTTCATGTCAGTTCAGGTTGAGTTAGCTAGTTTCTGCAACTAAAGTTGGCTTTACACTTTAGTTGCTTGAAACCTACATGAAACTAAAATGCACTTGAGTTAATGACGCAAAGCGTCCTGCAAGTCATTTGAAACTCTGCGGCAATAGTCTCAACTTTTTCCATTCATTAGACTGCTGTTATTATGATATATGCAGCTAGATTAATTTTCTCTTCTAATTTATGAAGAGCAGAGACTCCTTTGGGAATCCAAAGAATTAAAATTATTATAGAAAAGGACTCTGAGATGTGGTCCTCCATGAACTTGCAATACTTTCAGGACAGAATGGCAGAATGGCATGCAACTCATAACATGCATCTTGTTGCATGAAAGTTTGTAAAGACAGACTTATGTTGTGCTACCACTAATTCTGCAATTCTTTGCTCTGTGTGGCTCAATCTGAATTACAGGATCTCCTACTGTTGCTGTAGGACAGTAGGAATGTGACAGTGTGTTATCAGTAGTGTGTTCACAGCGTGGCGTGTGGTAGGTAGTGTGTCTCGACACGTGAGCTAGCCAGGCCAGAGTGTGTTGACTAGCAGCTGCCGACTTGATGATTCTCAGATTAGTGCAATCTCTTCTCCACTAATCACCTCAATGATTTCAGCTCTAAAGCCTCATCCCTCCCCACACACAAAAGGAAGACAGATAAATAACTGCACAGGCGGTCAGAGAAGAGAAATAACACACACGAACACACAGAAACACACTCAAATTTTATTTAAAATATTTACCTCTATCTTTCAGGGCTTGGTCTTTGAGTAGCAGGTACTGAGCAGCATCTCTCACCATCTGGGCAAATTCAGGCCTGGATGCTACATACTGCTCAATCTGGCAACCTACAGACACCAGCACCTGAAATACGAACACACGTGTACTGTGAGACATCTGGAAGCTGCCTACAGTAACTAAGGCAGTGGAGAACTCTTAGAACCTTTTAGGCCTTCAGAAAAAGTCTAATAATTTCTGTGAAATTAAAAAAATACATGTCTGTCGTTTTTAGCTCATTTTTATTTAATTCAATCATCATGTGTGGTGTATGTAAACTTTGGGTTAAGGTCTTGAAATGCCCAACAGAAATTTGTCCAATCTAAATATGTTTTGTTGTTGTATCTAGGCAGATACAGCCTAAAAACTATCATTTCTATTGGGTAGGCCTTCATGAGATGAACCAAAGGCTTAAAAGGTTACATGAACTACCAGCATAATTAGGATATTTCATTGGAATCCGCCAATCACATTTTGATTAGCAATGGGTGGAATCAATTGTGTGAGAAAAACATTTCTCGAGGCCTTCTGGAAGACCTAGACACTTCACTGAGCATGAACACGATCAGCAGTCTAACCATCATTAGCTGTTAGAAATGGCAAACAGCAGAGGGAGCTCTGTGCTGTACTGAAAAAGTGACTGCAAAACTGTTGGTAAATCATTTGGGTTTTTTTAAATACAAATGTCTAATCAAGAACGGCCAAAAACTGTTGATGTACACCAGTGTTAGCTCAGGGCGACATCCTATTAGAAATCCCATAGAGGCGGCAATAATTAGCATTATTGAGTTTTGACAGTTACGATAATTTGCATACCAAATTCAAAAATGTCATTCTGCAACTGACTGCTGTATTTCCTAACAATTAATAATATTATAAAAAACCACATTAAACCATATTTAACCATATTAAACTCATACTAACACGTTCTCCAGATAAAAAATGACTGCTGGCAGGCTCATGGTGTTCTAAATTATGAGAGGAACATTAGCAGGGGAGAGCTGAACCACCTGCCATTAGAGGGTTCTATGTGTTCTGAGCAGTTTTGAGATACTGAGCTTAGAAGATTTTGCATTACAAACAGCAGAACTGATATGTGGAACACGTCTCTTTCATACATGAAAATGACAGACACCCTAAATGTATTCTAAAGGTACCTAAAAAAATCCTATCAGATTTGTCAATGAGTTTTTTCAAACAGGTCAATGGCAGATAGAACCTTCTAATCCTAAGAACTTTCTGCTTGGAATTATAAGGTTCTATCTGGCAAAACATGAAAAGAAGCAATGATTTTCAAGGAACACAAACAGTTTAGTCATAATTTGTTTTAAAACAAGTAAATATAAACATATAAAACATAAAATAAGTGTTGTGGCAGAGTGTCTACATGTCTCAGTTAAATTTAATGTGTTCAATTACATTTTTATGGCATTTATTGTTATTATTTATTATTTTTATGACATTTATTCCTTGTTTTAGGACAAATCATCTTTTTCATATTCAAATAAGCATTGAGTGATAAATTTCCATTTCCAATTGTCCAGTGCAGAGGTCAGTTTTAGGTAGAAAACATTAGTTTAAGTTTCCTTTAGGTTAGACAGAAACCAGCTACTGTAATAAACTGTCCTAGCGAGTGTAGCAGGTTAGTTAGGGAGCTATCCAGGAAGATAGGCGATGTTTCAGCAACGTTTTCACGTTTCATAAGTTTTTTTAAACTTTTTTCAGCAGTCACTGAGCAGTGTGGTGACATGGCAAGCAGAACCAATTGGTCCTCTTGTGTGTATTCGAAGTGCTGGGCTCAGAGATACAACCTTTAGATCTAACTTAGAGTTTGACTTTGCAGATAGAACCTTTTTGTTTTCTAGATAGAGTCCAAAAATGCACACAATTAAAAAATCACCTCACGTAATGTTAAGAAGTTGTCCCAGAATAAGAATGTAAATGACTCAATTTTGACAAAAATGTCTGACAGAACCTAATAATTCCAAAGGGATGTCACTATCTATCACTGTCAACATCTCGAACAGGCTGTTCTACTTCTCAAAATCAAGTGGATCCAAAAATGACTTTTTCTCTCCCTCTGTCTTTGGAAAATGATGAAGGTTGAAAACTATTGCCACTATCAATTTTTCCCTGAAAAATTAGTGTTTTTTTTAGATAACACACCTTGCACACCTTACACATTTTGACATCCTTTAAATGGAAAAGTAGTTCAGATTTGGTGTGTCACTGAGAATATCAGCGAGTACCCAGTGAGATAAAGTAGGGTCAGTAAGAGGCCTCTGTGTCATAGTGTGGGGTACCTGGTATAGGGAGCGGATGCTGGGCTGGAGCACAGGCCGTGTGCTGAGGAGGAAGCAGCGCAGCAGGGGCTGTGGATATGACGCCATCTGTGCCAGAATCCCCGTCACCAGCAGGTTTACCTCCACAGAGTTCTCCAGCATGTTCTCCAGACGGGACAGCAGCACACTGATGAAGGGACCTTATGAATGGAGTGAACAAAGTGAGTCCTCTGCTTCCCACCCAGAGGAAGTTCTGACCTGGCATGAGGTCTTCTAAATCGTACCCAATTGCGAAGGGATATTAATGTTTATTGGTCAGTTTGTGGAAGCCATAAACCACATCTCTCTTAATTTGTTTTTATTTTATTTAAGTTTTTGTGCATACAGATGTGCCACACAAGAGACCGTAAGCAAATGAAATTTACAATTGCAACTGTGCACTAGATGGAGAGATGGTCTGGACACTAGTGGTGTAATGATTCACAAAACTCACAATTCGACTAGATGTGAGATGGGGTACCTCGATTCAGCCAGTTAATATATATATATTAATAAATATGTTAATATATGTTCAGTGTAGAAGGGCCTTTCAGCATTATATAAGTACATTACTACATCGCCACTGTCGTGCAAAAACTTAGTATCTCTATTTTTAACATTTTTCCATTTTTTTGCATATATTAAAAAGTTCAGTAACACCTTGTCTTGTGTCAAAATTTCCTGATGAAAGGACCAATTTAAGTGGTGCAAAATAACTTGGGGGGGAAAAAAAAAAACAACTTCCAACTCTTACTTTAACTTCCAATGCAAGTTAAGAACATTTTTTCCTTGAAGACCATTTTGGATCCAGCTTCACCTCAACCAGCTCAATCCAACCATCTCACGCTATGTGTACTTCTTTCATAACATTTGTCTGAAGGCTAACTCACCTGTAAACGGGATGCCATGTTTCCTCCCATCACTGTCCTTCTGCTCCAGTCCTTCGTTCCTCTCTTCATCATCTTCATAATCATCATTACAAAATGAACTGAAATCCACTTCCTCTTCTTCATCATGCAGGAGTCCAGTTAGCCGCTGAAAGTGATCTTCATCTTCTACTATGCTCTCTTCATCGCCTCCTAAAGTGCGGATGAGCTGTAGACACTGGGAAATAAAGTCCTGCTCTTGGATCTTGGATAGATCCTGCTCTTGCAAAGCAAGTTTATCATTCCAACACTCAATCTCTTCCTCTGCAATATGGCCATTTAATATCGTTAAAGATTCCTCTGGTTCCTGATTCTTTCTATTATTGCTAGACATCAAAGAACTCTCAAGGACTGGTTTTGGATTGTTTAGGATATTGCGTGTGTGGTTCATTATGTTATTGTGCATTTGCTTTTGTATATTACTGTGTACGTGATTCTGTGTGCTACTATATGAGTTAATCTGGATTTTATTGTTCGCTTCGTTTTGCGTGTGGCTGCGTGAACGGATGTGATTTGGACTCCGTTGTGCATTTTTCAAGCATGTCCTGCGGTCATCTTTTGTATCTTTCTGTGCAATGAGATTATAAACCAAGACATCATCTTGGAAATCCGACTCCTCAATGTAGGACCCCCGGATTAGCATGATGGCACTTTTCCGCATCTCCTGAATGTGTTTTGGGGGCTCGTCCGGGATCAGGCGCTCTGGAAAATGGGAATTCTCAGATATCTGCTGGTTGCCCTCTCCGTCTGAAGCAGCATCGTAACTATCATCCCATTCCAGCTCCAGCAGAGTCCCACCCCGATCTCGCTCGCAGGTCGAACTGGTATCAGAAGGGGGTTGTGGGGTAGGAGGCTGGGGTGGAGTAGTGTTGAGAGGTGGATCCTGCTCTTCGTCTTTTTCTCTCTCCTCCCCTCGCTCGCCCAACTCCTCCTCCCCCCAGTACTCTTCAGGTGTGGGGTTAAGTCCATCATAAGGTGCAGACCATGCCTGACATGCCTGGACGCTGGTGTTGATGATGCTGCGTGCATCGTTCAGGTACTGGAGGTAGTTCTTGTCCATCAAGGGTTCTGAGTTCATCAAACGCGAATGTCCTCCGCCGTCCCCACCTGAGAAAAGGTCTTCAAGTCCTGGTAGGAAAGGCAGAATTATAGTTCAATTTATATTAGAAATACTGCACACTCTTGCAGTCAGTTACTCTTATAATTCACAGTTATCTAATGAATGTTAACCCAAAAACAAAACAATATTAATACAATTATATTATATAACTATTAATTTGCAATTGCAAAATATATCAAAAGTGTATCATCATTTTTAATAAGTAAGCAGAAGTGGAGGTTTTATTACCATTCGAATTTAATGGAAAGTTATGGTTGTGTACACAGTCCTTCCATTTTGCTATTTGTTTTGGCATTTTCCATTTTTGTATGTAAAGCAAACTAGGGATGCACTGACACCACTTATGCCCTTCGATACTGATACTCGATCCTTAAGTATCGGCTGATAGCGAGTTTTGATACAGATACTAACTATATCTAACCTAACTAAAGTCCTGACAGTCATAAAATTACATTTTCTAAATATTTTATTTTGGTAAAATCTATGTTCTTTTGCATGTTGGATCTTCTATATTGGATGCTTAAGAAAACCTATTTGTGTTTATTCACTATATAAAATTAATATTTACTATTATATAATCAGTAAAAAGATTTATATTTAACAACTGAAGTCAATATAAAATAATTTTATTGTAAGCACCGAGCAGTTTCTTTGGCTTTTGTGTGTCTTTGTGCGTCTTGTTCATTCATGCTCGCGTCTCCAGACTCTGCTGGAGTTCTATAAATATCACCATCGTTCACTCGGTCAGTAGCAGTGATTTTCAGTGGTTTTTCTGACTTAGTTAAGGCTACAGGCTGTAAGACCCCACTGCTGCGTGATACAGCTGACCAGCGGAGGCGCACCGCAAGCGGGGCTAATGGACACGCTAAAGGCTAAATGAAAGCTAAAGGCCCAGCGGTTCATTCTGTACTGTCTCTAATATTCACTCCATCGACAACAAACCAGACTAATGTTAACTTAGACTCTTAAGCTCTGTCTACTGGCGCACATGCATGCATCAGTGCATGTGTGCATCAGAAATTGCTTCGTGGTACCAGTCATAGGTACCATTGTCCATCGATGATATGGATACTGCATTTAAGTGCCAGCATTGGCAACGTTACCGATACAGTACCTGTATTGGTGCTACACTACATCAAACATAACTTAAATTTATCATTTAAGTACCTTAAGTACTTAAATTATGTAAACATAATACAGTGTAAAAGTCAGAGACCACAGACAACCAACCCAAGTTCACTGCTGAGAAGATCAAGATATACATATCAAATAAAGCTGTTTGTGTTCTCAGAATAATGGACTGACCACCCCAGAGCCCAGACCTCAACACTGCTGAATGTGTATGTGTATATCAGCTTCTAAGACTGAACTGAAATGTCCCTGCAGATTTCTTTGAAAATTTTAAAATAATTCTCCTGAGAAGAATATAAATAATATGTATTTAATAAATTTAATAAAAGCAAACTTTACATTTTACTTAATGGACATTTTGACTGTAAATACAATTAAAAGGGTAGTCTCAGACTTTTGCACAGTCCTGTAACTACATAAATACATTTAAATCAAATGTATAGCAAAAATGACAATATTTACTCTAGACGCCAGACTTCTTAGGGTTAACAGGTCGGTCCCTAGTATTGATATTCATGCTTGAAGAAAAATGGTAGGTTTGATGAGTTAGGAAAAAGGTTTTTACAATACATGCCATCTTAAAAAAATCATTACCCATGTTCCCCTTCAGCAGACCCTCAGTGACCTTGGACCAGAGGATGTAGTCTGGTTTAGGGGGCTGCGTTGGTGAGGAGCAGGGTTTGGGAATGAAGAAGGAGGGAGTAAGAGAGAGGAATGCAGCAGCGCTGGAGGAGTAGCAGTCTCTCTCTCTCAGTCTGTGCCGCTCACTACACAGCAGGTGAGTGCATGGAATCAGATACCTGCAGGAAGGGAAGGAAGAACCACAGTATGAAGAAAAAACAAGAAGAGAATGAGGAAGAAAAGGCTTAAATCTGATCGGATTAACACAATTTTAGTTCATTTTGTACACGAGAGTTGATTTTTTTTTTCTGAATAATGAGTAAGAATAATAACAAGTAGGAGAAAATTTGAAAACAAACATTAAGTTGGCTTGACAAAGTGACCGAAAAAAACTGCTGGAAACATTACAAGAGTTGTAGATGTAACTGGTTTTATATAATAATTCCAGGTGGTTGCTGTGGTTTTCCAGCTGACTGTTTGGGTGTTTTTTTTCGGTGGTTGTTATTCAGTTGCTAGATCATTGCTGTAGTACTGATAGGGAGTTGCTAGAGTGTTGCTATGTAGCTGCTAAGGCATCCAGGGAGGTTGCAGCTGTGTTACTAGGTTGTTTCTGTATTATTCTATGTGGTTGCTGAGGTGTTGCAAGATAGTCGCTATGTTATCCCAGGTGGTTGCTAAAGTGTTGCTAAGCCATTGCTGTGGCGTCCCGTGTGGTTGCTGAGGCACTTTCGAGCCAACTTAATAAGAAGAGCACTCACTAGTGGATGAACAAATCGACTGGGCTGTGAAGTAGAACAGAACGCAAAGAAAAAGGAAATTGAAATTTTTACCTGAGAATAAGCTGCAGCATGACGTCCTCACAGTACAGACTAATCAGAGTGCGAAACAGAGCCAGAGAAACTGTACCCAACTACAGAACAAAGAGAAGAAAAAGAAGCACAACATATGATATTCAAAAAAAGAAAAATGGCAAGTTTGATGAGTTAGGAAAAAGGTATTTATCATCCTTTGCAAGAGCAGAATGTTTAGGTGACGCTGGGCTACAGTGCTAAAATGTCTGTATTTTATTTATTTTACTGCATTTGTAACCCTGTGTAAATATATGATATATTTCTCCTTAATGCTAATCCAGGTGGAATTAGTCCCAATTTCTACATTTATGTACAGATATTTATGTATCGGCACTGGCAGATACAGAGAAGTCTGAGACCGGGAATGATTTAATTTAAAGCTAGAAATAGAAATAAACAACAGAAATTGTCAGAAATTAAAAAAAACTAACAAAATTAAGAATAGAAAAATGAAGACAAAATATTCAAGGTTCTGCATTTGTAGGTCACTTTTTAAGCAAATTTGTGACAGTGACCGTGTTTTTGGCCTTTGTATAAAAAAAAGATAAGGCTTTTTTTATTCCTTCTTTTTATTATTCCTTCTATTGAAGCTCATGTTCAAATGACTTTCAGGTGGATTGCTCTACTCATCATAGGCATTTGCACAAACTTCAGGAGTCCATGCCAGCTCAAGTGCACATTGTCATTAAAGCAAAAGGGGGGCCTAACAAATACTAAGAAATTCTGGCATTTATTATACTATTTCAGAGATTCTACTTTTAACTCAAATTGTTAAACTGATACAATCATTTGTGGTGAAAACACTTTGCAATAACTTAGAAAAGAATACAAAATACAAGCTTTTTCACCGGTACTCTCAGATTTTGGACCCCACTTTAGGTGTATGAAAAGTGTCAGATATTGGCACTGACCCACAGTTTCCATATTGGTGTATCACTCATTTAAACACACACGTGCACAAACCTGAAAGGGAGTGTTGATTCTGCTGACCAGTGTATCAAGGATGTTTACGCTGTCATGGCGATGTCTGAGGATGAAGATGAGGACGGTCTGGAGGAGGGCCGTGTCGGAGATGCTCCGCAAAAACAGCTCTAGATACGCAGTCGTCGTCATCACTTCTTCCAAAGTCAGCTGCACACAGTGCACAGCACACATAAACCAAACGGCTGAAACGTGTGTGTGTGTTATATAAAACATAGAACAAATAAACACAAAATCCCACCTTATGTAACGCAGGAGCCAAGACTGGCACAAGGAAACCGTTGTAAATGTAACCGAGCAGCTGATCTCTGATAGAGGGGTGGGCCACCTATACACACACACACACACACACACACACACATTAAATATGGTTTATTTTGCTTTTGTTGCATGTGAGTGCAGACAAATAAAAATCTTTTTATCAGCTCTATTTACCATATAACCACACTTTGTGGTTCTGCATTAACAGACTGTAGTTCATTTGTTTCTCTTCATACTTTGTCAGGGGCATATTCAGTGATTCTGGGGCTCTAAAGGCAAAAGGGGTCCCCTGGATGCACATTTTTAAATTAGTTGAGATTCTGGGCTCCTGACAGCAATAAATGATATCTTGGCAAATGAAATGATATTAAGTCTAGTTGATATATCCAGTATTTCTCATTTTGGGATTGTTGTAAGAACTTTAAAAGATTGACTAACTTATTTCCACATATTTGTACGTAAGCAATTATGTTCAGTGAAATGATCTCACTATACTAGAGGATAATTTGGCATGTTTTAAGACCAAAATGATCTGCCAATCTAGCTGAGATACTGTGGTGCAGAGTAACACAGAAGTAAATAGTAATAAGTAACATAAACCCACCATATTTTAAGAGAAGTAATTAGTAACTTGTAACTGAATATTTTTTTCAAATAATTACCAACACTGGAGCTAACTGTACTGACATTGTTGCCAGCACCATTACTCTGTTTTGACTGAAAAAACAAAGTTAGCTGTGTGTAGCAGCAAACTCTTTGCTCTCCTCCCCCTTTTTGCATTTTTCTGGTGCACTCGGTTAACTTTATTAGTTTTTCCCAACAAACGGAAAATTACACTGAAGAACCTTCTCTCCAAAATGTAAATCGTCATTTAATTGTTTTGCTGATACCAGTTTGTCTTTACGCAGTTGTGACATTACGTAACAACATGGAATAGTAAATTATAACCACAACCAGAGTGGGGCTGCACTGACATTACTCAAAAGAACTGCTATAGCTGCAAAAAACAGCTATACAGTGTATCTAATCTGTATTTTCACCAGCGTCCTGTGGGTAACGTCCTGTGACAAAGAGCGTATATACAAGAAAGTGTACTTAATGAAGTTGCATGTGCCTGTTTATTACCACAAAGCATTTACACAGTTTCTCTTCCAGTAATTTTATTTGTTTGACACACTGGCTGTGTTTACATGCAAAGATTTTTGCCAATCCAATTGAATACATTTCGATTACAGATTAAGACTTAGTCCAGTCACAGTGAGACCAGCAGCAGTGTGTTACCTGAGTTTTCAGCTGGAGAGCTTTTGTTTGTAATTGCTCTAAAATTATATCAGACTCAGGAAAATGTACTTCACATGTACTTATTAAAGAAGGGCAGGAGGAAGATGGCATGTTTTGACACATATAAGCTGGATGCCCGTCCAATCTTTTAATGTTTAAAGCATAACCTTCGTTTCCTCTGCAGACCAGTTTCTGTTCCCACCATGC
>JAILXH010282344.1:29035-41359 GCA_023558415.1 Piaractus mesopotamicus | reverse complement strand
TGTGTGTGTGTGTGTGTGTGTGTGTGTGTGTGTGTGTGTGTGTATGAGTGAATGTCAGTAGGAATGCATGTTTTACATTTTGCTTCCAGTGCATTTTTACATTTTACATTTTTGTATTGTATTTTATCTCATTTTATTTTATTTTATTTTATTTTATTTTATTTTATATTAATTTTATTTTATTTTACTCATTAAACGTAAATGTCTGTCTGGTACTGTGCACTGTGAGCTCCTGTAACCAAAACCAAATTCCTTGCATGTGTAAGCACACCTGGCCAATAATGCTCGATTCTGATTCTGATTCTAAAACTGTGGCTTATTATTCAGTAATTACAGGGACTTCAGTGCAAACTGGCTGAGCTGTTCTTAGGTTATAGAAGTGTGTAATAAAACTTGGGGCCAGTCAGTGGGCCCTGGCCATTTAAGGGGTTAACTGGCTATGGCTTGCTTGTGAGTGGCTATTTCTTTGTGAATAAAGCACAGAAGGTCGACTGGGTTTTCCCTTGTACTCTCCACTTGGTACAGATTTGTATGGTTTTAGAGAGTAACACAGAAGTAAAGTACTGAGTACTGAGATTACTTTTTTTCCAGTAAACAATCAATAAAGTAGTCCCATTACAGTTTTAGAGAAATAATAAGTCATTTGTAATGTAACCACCCCAACCCTGTAGTTCTGCTCAGCAATGTTCACTGCACTTAGCGCGTGGTGAGGATGTATGGCATACCATTTCTCAGAGACCCAGTTATGACAGTGTGACAGCTGGCTCACCTGTTGAGTGAGATTTTATGGTCTTTTCTGTTGTTTGTGCACAGCGGCCCACCGTGCTCTCTGAGGAATTACATATCAGCCCAGAGCATGTGAATGGGAGAGAAGCTTGCGCAGAGGTTAAGGGGAGGTTACAGACAGCCTGTTATGGAAGCTGTGTTCTGGAACCAAACCAAAGCAGCGTCAGCATCTTTCTCATGAACTGCTGGGTAGGTTACAGATCGGAGGAGGAAAAGAAGAGCAGGAAAAAAAGAAAAATCGCCCAGTCAGTCATGATTCTGAAATTGAGCCAGAAACGACTCCACAATCTTCGCCAATCTTCTCCTCCAACTGAAATTCTTGTCATTTTGATCTCTGTGTTGCTAAAGCCAGTAGGCATCTGTCCATCAGTCTGTCTTTTTTCTGTTTTTTTGCCCTTCATGGAAAGTGAATTAGAGTGAGATGACAATAGTTGTCTTCCTGTTCATGAATGTTAGTGCTCGAAACCTAAGGCAGAGGTGTGTAATTATGTGTGTGGAAGGATCCGGCAATTAGACCTCGCACGAATATAGCGAGCGAGAGTGCAAATGAGATGAGCGCAAGAAGAAAACGTTCTTCCTGCCATCACCTGAGGCAGGAGCTTGTTTTTAATCACAGTAATCACAGTCAAATATGTCCAGTCAACTGAATGCTGCTGTAGGCTCTCCCACATTGAGCTTGGAATACGTTTGCAAATTGACAGGTGCCTCAAGTCTGACCAAAAACCCCATCCAGACAGTCGATCCTTTAATTGCGGTTTCAATCTAGGCTGACATACTTCCCCACTTTGATCACTTGCAGCTCTGGCAGGGCTGCATCGACTGAGGCACACTCAAGTTACTGCTGAATCTTTGCCAGTGGTGCATTTGCTTGAGTGGGAGAATGCAAATCCTCAAGAGTACTTTTGATAGTCATGAGAGGAATAATTGTCCCTTAGCTTCTTATCCGCTCCTACTCCTAGAACAGTGACTAGTTTATTCTGACATTATGTGCAAAATCTTCTTAATCTTCCTCACTTCCAGTTTATAATCCTCTGTACTTCACTAAATGTAAAATCTCTATTGTGTGATGTGCAGAATCACTGCCCTGCCTCTTCAAACAACACTTGCTAAGGTTAAGAACAGACAGTCTTACACATGGAGATTTCACACTCAAAACCGAAGACGTTATTAGCGTACCTTTACAGGAAACTTTCAGATATAGCGTCATTCAATTTAGCAGCTCTCAAACAGTGTTTTACTAACATTTACTCATACAACAGGATGTCATCTTCATGGTATGAATGCCAATTCTGAATCACTCCAATTTACAAGACACTCCTCCTGTTGTCTCTTGATGGTGCTAACTGTATTTTATTTTTGCAATTGATAGATACGCTTATCCACAATGACTTACAATGCAGCTTTAGGAGTCTTTGCCAAAGGAGTCATATTGGTGTAGTGTGGTGTGCTTTTCTGTGTAGGGAATCAAACCACAGTCTGTTGCAAGGAAGGCAGTTCTATTACCCGCTATGCCAAACCAACCGCAATGCTAATGCCAACATTTTCTCAAAATATATCATAGAATAATTACATAAAGATGTCATCCCTTTTCCCCGTAACGCATTGATTTCTGTTCACATGAGCTGTCCTGATAATTGTACAGTCTTCCCAAGATATCAACTCTGGCTTGAGTTCACACTTAATCCTGTACTGATTAATTAGCACTGCATTCCTTTATTAAAGTGCATATGTAAAAAGTGCTATACTAGGCCTGGGCTGTTAACAGAATTTTGCAATGCTGCTGTCACTGAAGCAGATGTGGAAGCAAATTAAGTGGTAGCGAATGAGTTGAAGCTTAGACATTTTAACAATACACGATAAGTATCATGGCATTTTCAGACAAAAGACATAATGCAATACTAGCGCCACATTTAAAAACTTTAGGTATAATGACTTGTTCAGAGTTTCACATAACACACTGCACTAAAACCAGTTAAACTGGACTAATTGCGCCCTCTTTTTAATGAAATGTGCAGCTATTCAGTGCTCTTTAAGTACTGATGATATCCATGATATGTTCAGGAAAACTGTTTATCACAAGAACAAAATTTATCACAATAACGATAAGCTATCCTAATATTGCCTACCTCTGCTCTAGTAAGCAAGGACAGAACTGTGAACGTGAGTGTTTTCCCCAAGACCAGAAGCTGTTTTGTCTGATGTGTGAAACACAATGCTGTTGTCTAAGGATGTCCTAAAACGTACACCATAACATACGTGGCTTTTTATAGGAGTGATATCTGCCTGTGGCAATGGCACACTATGCTGTGCTGAGTGTTCAAGCAGTGCAGCTCAACAGCTGCATTTTGAGGACAATCTCATCTATGTCAGGTATAGTAAAAGTGGTTTTAATGCAGGATATCACATCACTCAACATGATGATGTTTATATGTTAAATGAGTTTTTAACATTGATAATGGCTGTTACTGCAGTAACTCGGTTAACCGTCACGGGGAGCAGGCCTAAGCTACACTTTCTTGTCTGAACAGGCATTACTCACTGAGCTTATGAAACGCAAATGTACATATATCCCACTTTATGTCTATTTAGGCACATCTCCATGAAAATGTGCCAATCTGGCAATTAGCTGCACTTCTCGGTGACGCCAAATGAAGGGCTACTGTATGCAGAGGAGGCAGAAGGGCTATGATTGTGTACAAGACTGACTCCTGATGGGAAACTAATGGCTGCACCTGCTCGATGACAGGAATTCACATGCCACCCCCGTACCTTTTAGGAGGGAAACACAAGCTCTGTGTGGAAAAGAGAGAATTAGCAAGCATGGCCAGCCTTACAGGTACTTTCTACACAGCCCATGTTGTGAGAGCATGGCCATTGTCTGAAAGCCCCTCTTTTGTTTCTATCCCCGGGGCAATTCTTTTCAAAGATGTCTCATGGCAGGATAAATGCTAACAGGTTCTGTGTAGCCACAAGGGCCGGTCCACTTGCCAACAGCACATTCAGAGAGCATTGTGTGCGCGTCCGGCCGTGTGACAACATTATTGGACACAATAGAGTCAGAATGGAGAAATTCACTCCTGACATTTTCCACACGATACAGCATAGATTCTGGTCATTGTCATGGTGAAGATCTGTTTATGGCAATGAGATGCACTACAGGAAAATTTGCGGGGAGTGCAAAGTGGGCTGCTTGAGAATGAGCATGATGATATTTTCTGAGAGCGCTTCTGTTTGAGACTGTTTTTGCCTAGCTTGACAGCTTCTGTATGTTTCTCCAGTAAGCCCTGGCTCAGTGTGGATAACGGCTACGTTCATTTATTTACAGTATCAGCTACTGACAGGCTGAGAACTGTTTGTTGGTCCTATCTGGCTTGTTAGCTTGCATTGTTCGAGCCTGTGCCACTGTCTTCCTTTAATTATATCGCTGCTCTCGAAGTTGACTGTGCAAATGAAAAGCTCTTAGGGACAAAAGGAAAATTCGGTTTCTACTGTTGCTGATTAGCGCTGTGCGTTTAGATAAGCAGACTCGTATATTTTTAGTGGTGCTACTGCACACAATTGACGTGCATAATGATGTGTCCCCTGAAACCTTCAAATTCTGATATTCACTGTGCCTTAAATGGAAAGTTGACTTAGTTTGCCAAAAGCTTCCTTAAACTACAAGTGGGTTTGTGTTGCTTCTAGCAGATTGGATACAGGCTGGTCCCAGTTCTCCATATTGATTGGAAGCTCTACAAACTACCAGTTCAAGCAGATTGTTTACTTCTATGAGGAATACATCATGTCTTTTGACTATGAGAGTTGATTTGTTATGACTCAACACCTTTGAGGCTTACGCTTAGTGCAGATTTGCTGTCCTCATGCCGAGAGTAGCTGACTTTATTGGTGTGTTTGTTTCTCTCAGGATTGGTTGTCACGGAGGACAGCTCCACCTCGACTGGCTGGGAGGATAACAGAGATTAATTTCATTACTCTGTGTCAAAGTGCCACCAGGGAGAGAACAGTCGCAGCCCTGGAAGCAAATTACACCCAACAAGGGAGAAGGTAGCTGTGGGTGCGGAGTGGTGTCCTCACACTCTGCATTCTCTGAGGGAGCATTTGTGTGACAATTTACAAGCTGAAGGGAGGATGCGTTTGTGTGACAGTCTACAAAGTGAGGGGCCGCGACATCGCCCACAGTTGGTGCTACTTACAAGTCAACCTTTCTGTCTCTAAGAAAGAAGATGCTGAATAACTGTGGTGAAGATCAAAATAAATCTATGGTTTTGGGGCAGCAGCTAATTATTATTTCTGTAATTGATTAATCTATGGACTATTATACGACCAATCATTTACAGTTTCTTCTCACAGGCATCATTCGATCTGTGTGATTTCATCTTTACTATTGGTGCAATAAAGCAATAGAAACTTTATCACCGCCATCGCTTCTTGTAGTGTATTGCAATCTGTCAGAATGACTGCGTATATCTTATTGTCGCTGTTGCAATAGTCGAGGCGTTTCGGGCATTAGGAGTGCTGGGACACTGTCCTGCCATATACCACAAGCAAAAAAGGAAGAAATTACCATATAGGAATACATCACTATTTTTCTACTAAATACTTAGCACTAAGTATTTAAAACAGCTAGAAGATGTGCTTGTGGACTCCTCTCTCTGTGCTGCAGGGTGCAGATCTCAGTGCTCCTAGATTCCTAACTCTTCATTTAATTCAGTGCCGTTAGCCAATCAGTAGAGTAGATAAATACTGGCTCAGTGCACTGGACAAAGCGGCCTTGACCAATCTAGTGGCCAGGCAAAATAAATATATTGCTTTAAAATGACTGGCCAAATTTCCTCCTAATGAAACCTTCAATTAGTAAATTTGGTAGACACAGTAACATAGCCTGCTAATATGGCCAAAGCAGTAACTTTAAATCCTTCTGAGAGAACTTGTGTTGAAAACTTAAAGGTTTAGCGCACATAAATTATGTGTAAATAAAACAAAGATTAGTCTTAATGAGTTTTCACTAATTTTCCTTTTTACTATCTGTTAGGTTTATTACTTCTTTATGTATTGTGGTTATTCTGGTTGTTATTATCTTTCAGGTCTGTATATGTTGACACGTCGACTGCTTGACTTACATAATCTTGTTTTTGGAGATTACATACATTTAGCTGAATAACATTTTTGAACCTTGGGCTGACTGTGTTTTGTACAGGATGGATGGGGTTGGGTTCAGTTGTTCTGTATAGATTATTTTTGCGTTGATTTGCTAAATGCAAATTATATGTAGCTGATTTGTCGTGTCTTCACTCATCTGTCTTGTAACACACTCACAGTTTAGCAGGCCAAAGTTTCTCCACACGGGTGAGATATTAGAGCTCAAGTAGCTTTATGTGTATCATTAGAGCGGGGGATCCATAAGTAACTGTTATGGAAACAATTACAGTTATGATATGAGGAACATTCATTTAATTAGCTAGGGTGTGAGTGAACACTGGCAAAAAAAAGCAGCAGATGTGCTGTGGCATGAGACTGGGCCACTGCGTTAAAATCTTCCCCAAAGAAATGGGACAACCCTCAAAAACCCCCTGCCAGTCTGCAATGATAGCAGAGGAGGGTAAAGTTCAGCAACCTCGCTGCTGGTCTTTAGTTACAAGGGGGATGCCACAGTTGTTTTTTATCACCCACCCCTAATTCTTCGGCAGCATGAAGCTGAAGTCAGCTATTTGACAGATTCTTGTTCGAATTTTCCTGTTCCATCTAAAATGGAGCAGCGGTTCTGATGTCTGAAGGTGCCTGAATGTAACTGCTGCACCATTTAGGGTGGTGCAGGAAATTTAGCTTGCTAACTAATGAGACATCAGCATACTATTAGCTCTTTTTATGCTTGCTATAAAGGACCATAACACATTGAAACAACATTAAACTAAGACAATACAATAGTTATCATAATTTTTTACCAGAGAAAAGACTCACTGGCAGTCATGGGCTGGAGTTTAGGGAACCAGCCCTGTGACCGAAAGGTTGCCGGTTTGATCCCCTCGGCTGACAGCCCATGAAGTGCCCTTGAGCAAGCCACCTAACCCCCAATTGCTCCCTGGGCGCCGTGGATAGGGCTGCCCACTGCTCCTGGCAATTGTGCTCACTGCCCCCTAGTGTGTGTGTGCATGTATGTGGGTGTTTCACTGCATGGATGGGTTAAATGTGGAGGTCTAATTCCACAGTGTGCAAACACAGTTGACTGATGGTTCTGAATTCAATTCAATTCAACATTTATGGGTTTCTTTGGTCTCTTGCCGGTTTTTCTTTTTTTCTTATAACACTCCCTTTGCAGTATGCCTCTGAAAAACCTCCATTTGGAGCGCCATGTAGCCCTAACACTTCACCTTACCCCTCTATCTCAACAAAAATCAGGACACCCTAAACCCTAGGGCTAAAGTGTTAGGGGTAAGGGGTGAAGTGGGATTGGGACCATATCTCCGAAATGGTAACTTTTTGGAAAAGTTAAAAATGTTGTTAATTATAATGTACATTAATGTAACAAGATTTTATTCATGCAATTTGTTCATCCCATGAACAAAGGGCAGCTAGCATTTTTAAACAGTATAAAATATGAAACCTAAGCACACCAGTAGGTGTGACAGCCATGATGGTATCAACGTTTCTTCCACAATCAAAGTCATTGAAGAATAACTGACGTTGTTAACTAATTATTGAAGCCCTAGACCAAACACTTCCTTTATAGGGAGCTCTAAAAGAGCCTAAGAGAGCAGTTCTGCCAAGATGACGCAGCAATCGAGAACTTTGAGTGACAGTCTTGATGTGCTCAGTGGCTTGGAGGACTCTCCATCCTCAGGGACATGCCAGTCAGAGAGTACAGACCGATAGTATCCGTGCATGGGTGGCGTGGAGCTAACGCTGGGTCTATAAGTTGAAGAAGGGCAAGGTGGGGCATGAGGCTGTCAATCAAAAGCTCAGTGAGAAACCCACCGAGAGGAGTGCTGAGTGACAGCACAGCTGGCATTCCCGACAGTTGCTATGGTGACGTGCTGTCCATCACCGGCAAGGGGACGGTGAGGGGAAGTGACAGGCTTGTTCTTGCGGATGGTGACTGGTGTGCGTACGCTTCATCAGATACCGGGGTTAGCGACTACACAGCTGAGCATGCTAAACAGAATGTCTTGTCATGTTCTTGTCTTGCAGCCAGATTGTAGGGAAGACAATTAAGCAGCAACCCAAACATTTCCGCCACCCATTTAATTAGTCTAAATAGTGATGATTGCAGCCATGGAGCGCAATGATTGCAGTCGGTTTAAATGCCCGGGCTTTGACATATTGTTCACTCTTGCGGTTAAGAAATGGTGTCTTCCAACATGCTCTAACTCATGATCTCTAATTAATAAAATCTGCTAGGACAAGGTTTTAGGACAGACTTAGTGTTGACTAGCAAATCATCAACCAAGAAGTTTTATTCCAAGTGATTTTGGAGCATTTCGACTGGTGCATTCATCATGAAATTTTTATACAATGTAAAAGACAGGCACGGTGTGCAAATGATGTTGGGGAAAAAAAAATCAACAAAAATGGAGATGATTTTTTGGACAGCGGTTATGTGAACTAATCCAAAAGTATCGAGACAGCCCTTCTAATTAGTCAATTTAGCTTCTATATATCAGTAACTTGGCAGACTGCACTAGACATTGCTTGCCAGAGAGAAACTAACAAAAGCAACAGCTTTAATTAAGACAAATAAGGCAAATGTGATTAATCACGATTAACTACACAGCTGATTAACTACTGAGATTAATCAGCAGCCCTAATAATTTTAATAGCAAAGCAATGCCAGTAGCATGTGACGCTCTAGAGCAGCCGCACATGGGTCTAAGCACTGGGCTGTGGAGCACTGGAACTGTGCTCTCTGGGGTGATAGAACTCCATCCAATATCTTTAGGATGAGTTGGAGTGGTGTCTGTGATCCAGAACTAATCATCCAACATCAGTGCCTGATGCTCCAGTGGCTGAACGCAATCATATCCTCACAGCAGGGCCAAGCCTTATCGCCCAACACAACCTCACTCATGCCCTTATAGCTGAATGGAATCGAATCTCCATAGGCACTTTCCAAAATCTAGCAGAAGTCCTTTCCGCAAGAGTGCAAGCTGTTATAGCAGCAAAGCGGAGACTCCATATTAAAGTCCATGGTTTTGGAATGAGGAGTGCCACAAACACATATGGCTGTGTTGTGTGCGTCCACATACTTTTGGCCACGTAGTACCACAGAGCACACATGATAATAATATATCAGCATCTGTTTTGCACACAAAGCACGGGCCCAATAACTACTTAGACTTTGATGAATGCAGCTCAAAATCTCACAAACCCAGAGGTCATACTAACCAACCACAGAAGGCCTGTAAAGCAATCCACAGCAGTCTGTATCTCTTTTCACTTACAGATCCTCATCGCATTCATCAGTATCATCGTGCATCCAGCGCCGCTCAAATACACACAAAAATCCCATTCAGAGGCAACCACTTACACAGCACTCTGCCTAAATGACTCAACAAAAAAGCTCCACTTATTTACCGCCCCATAAAGCAGCAAAAAATCATATCTGCTGGAGGACGTTTCTAGAAACATTGAGCACAACTGGCTTCTCTGCATCCTATCGCTCTCATTCTCCACAGACTGGAGGAGAAAGTGCAGGGGGGAGGGTGTGGAGAGAAAAATTAATAACATTTTTTTAATCAAGCGTTGAGCTTGAGTGGTTTTATGGAGTCGTGCATGGCTGCAGGAGTGCTGATGTAGGAGGGCTGGTGGAGGGTGTGTATGGTGGAGGGTCGAGGTGCTGACAGTCTATCACTCAGCCTGAGCCGCAGCCTCTGCACATTACGGCACATCATTAACGCGTCGGTTTGCATGACAGAGCTACCAGACTGGCCCGCTCCGAGACGATGGACGCATGACTCAGCACTTTTTGCAGGCAAAGCTTTGCAGTTTAATCCTCCATGCTTGAGGAAGGCCTGCGTAATCTGTATACTGCTACTGGGTCCCCATCAGGCCATGCGATTAATACAGTGTGATGAAAACTCCACAAACAGCATCTACTCTATTTTATGCCTTGCTGGACATGAAACTTGGCAAAACATGTCACAGTAAATATAGAGCTGCTGCTCTGCTGTTTCCCAAAAAAAAGAAACTGTGAAAATACACTAAAAATCTTGGCAGTAAAAATATGTGGGGGGGAAAAATAGCACTACACTTCTACAAATGTAGTTACTCTCAAAATTACAGTTAATTGCATTCTTTCAAGCATTTTCCTTTACCATTTTAAAAACACTATTTGGATTTTGTGCCATGGGAAAACGTCTCAGTTCAAATAACGTTAATTAACAGAAATGGCAGTTGTTATTTTCACATTGAGAGTTTTTGTTATTGTTTTTTATATATTTTCTGTACTTTTTGTACTGGAAAAAACAGCAGAATTTCTCATTTATAGCACTTTATTTGTAAAAAGCATTGCTGTCCAAAAACATCTCAGTGTTTTTGATATTTCTTCATTATTGGAACACAGAATCTGTCCTTTACATTGTATGAAAATGTCATGATGAATTAATCAACAGATGCTCCAAAACATTTTTGCTTTCTCCTGTAGTTATTTTGGAGATAAATGTTTTCTTTTGGGTAGCAATGAGGTATTTATCTATTTATTTAATTCATTTTAATCTTAATGTTGTTAATGGAGGCCTGCTTAATGGCAGCCCTTATGGACCTCTATCGACTGAGACATGGCAGCCTCTGCGATATGTCAGTCACTTTATCTGCCCTTCATCTGCCACGTCTGGGCAGCATCGGCAATTGTGATTTGCTGTGACAGCCGCTTTACTCTGGTTATGTTCTTTTATGGTAAGTGATGGTGCAGGGCTTAAGGGAGAAAGGCCATCCCTGCTATTCGCCCCTGTATTCCTCTCCTTCTCTTTAAAATGATGGTTCAAAAACGAAATGTACACAATTTTCCCTTTACCTGAAATGGAAGCCTTAGCGAAAGTTCTGCCAGTAAGACTCTAATGCTGCGTCATTCATTCATTCATTACTCCCGATTAATCACGGGCCTGCGCCTGTCTTTAAAATGACCCTACTGCTTTCAGGTGCCTACGTTTTGACATTCCCCTCCTTCCTCCCCTCCACCACCAGTTGGGACCATGTCTGGTTGTCCGGCAGGATCAGCGAGGGTCTTGACGCTCCAAGACCTGGACCGAGGACGGGGCCTTTGCCAAAGACTCTTTAATTTCTACTGAATTGTATCTTTCAACTTGTTCATATTGTCCTCCTTCACTTTTGCCTCCTGAATCTTTCTGGCAGAAATGTAGTCAATCAGCCAAAACATGTTTGATGTCTTAAGCTTGCTTTAGCTTCTTTAGTTTTTAAGTATTTAAAACTCAAGCTGCATCAAACTGTTAGCTACATTAGCCTTGTAGTTCCAGTTCAAAACCAAAGAAGACAACTTTGGACAAAAGACACGTCTTGCCTGATCAATTACGTTGTGGTTCAAAGAAAAAATTATGTAAATTAGATTTTTGGCCGATCCATTACTTTAAAGTCACTCACTCCTCTTTGTCACCCATAGTGCATCTGCTAGGATGTTGGGAGTCTGGCTCAGTTAGAGAGTGCTCACGTGATGGTGGATTTGCATGCTGAGCGGCAGGCTAAGCAGAGAGAGAGAGACTAGAAGAGGGAGAATGATGGTGAAAGAGAGGGGGGAACGAGTTGGAGAGGCTGGAAGAGAGAGCATGCTCATAATTGCCCTGAATCATGGAAATGAAACGTGTCTTTCCATGAGGAGGTGGAGGCTTAAGGGAGTGGAATAAGTACAGGTCTAATGCACCAAGAGACACGTGATGGAACTCAAAACTTGCTTCTACTTCCTTTTTCCCCACTACAGTCTGAAATGATGCAGCTCTCGGCTTACACACAAGATCAACTTGCATGTGTTTATCGGTGTCATTGCACATTTGGCTTAAAGAACACTGCATGCTTGGTATGCTGTATGTTTGTACTATTATATGAATTATTACAGTACATTTGGCAACAGATGTCCAGGCCTACTGTATATAGAAATAAGCTGATTTTGCTATGGAGCCACAATCATCATTATACTGATGTGGTGTTTTAAGGGAACTGTGTGGGCTGAGTGCTTTTAGATCTCCAGGCATGATTTTTACACTTTACTACCCTGCCTCAGACTCCCTCTCCACACTTGCCTTTAGTGGAATCCCTGCTGCCATCTTAAAAGGCATTCTCTTTACCAGCAGGGTCGTTCGGCAGCCCCTCAAACCCTTAATCTGACTTGTGAGAGGGGGTCTGCGAAACTGTAGTCTCGGTCTCAGATGATCTGAACATTACAGTACACAAATCGTCTGTCAGTTGTTGTAGAGGTGGACAATACGACAATATTTTATCATTATTGTGATAAATTGTGGCACGGCCATCAACAATATGCTTTACTGAGCATATTATGGATATTGTCAGAACTTAAATAACACTGACCAACTACAT
>JAILXH010282339.1:21119-34870 GCA_023558415.1 Piaractus mesopotamicus | reverse complement strand
ATATATATATACACACACACACACACACACACACACATATATATATGTATACATATATACACACACACACATATGTAATGTCCTGTAGACGTTAAGGGATTAAGTCATGTCATGGTCTATATTTTGTTGTCAGTCTTCATTCAAACTGCTGTGTAGTCCAGGACTACACTTAATCCCTGTCTGTGAAATTGAAAACCATGTTTTAATACTTTGCCTGCATAGTTGGACATACATACATGGCACCCAGAAGCTCCACTATCGACTGGTGCCTCTGTACTGTGGCAAGTTTGTTGGAGGAGAGGTTATGCGAGGCCACACTGCACAGTACAATAGAAATCTGTCTCTGGCTTTAGACAGAAATCTAGGAATATCAAAAGTGAAAGTGCAGACATGCCAGTGTCCAGGAGGGATTTTACCAAAAGCCTTGCAGCGCAGTACTTTCTATCTTGAGTTTTTATTTTGCCCCCCCCACCACACACACTTCAGTGCCCGCTTCTGCATCTATTATGCATGTACACATATTCCACAGCATAAGCTTCAACAAAAGAAAACAGAGCACAGTTGTGTAACCAGCGTTTATTTTTATTTTCTTCCCCCTTAGTCACCTTGAACGACACATGTTAGCTTAGCTGAGTTGTATTCAGAGTTGTACTGGACGTAGTTGCAGCACACACACACTCCACTGAAACATCAAATGCTCTGATCCTTTTGTTCTTTAATATTTTCCTGAGGATTCGATTGACGTCATTGTAGCATACACCCGCAAATAATTCATATGATGTGGAACAAGATCAATTCCATAATGTGATTTATGCCCACATGTAGCCTACCTTATAAAGATCCTAAGCAAGCTTGCAGGATAATTATTCACCCTGGCATCTTTCATCTCTTTCCAGCTTGCTATCTAATGCTTCTATCTATCGGTATGGGTGATCACGGGGCAAAGGAGCAGATACAAGAGCAGAGACTTTTAACAGTTCTTTGATTCTGCCCCCGAGGGCCCTCTCGTTTGCCTCTCTCACTCCATCCTCTCTGTACAAAATGAGCGCTTGCTTTCATTAATGCCTCGTGTCTTGAAGTATTGTACTGTATTGAAGTTAGTTGCCTTGTAAATTGGCCTCTTGACTGCACTGAGAAGGAAAGTTACATTCCATAGATTTAAAGGGTAAACTTAGCAGAGAGGAAAGTCTTACAGCCTTTAAGGTCATTGTTTTATTCATCCATTCACTCTTTGAGTGTGCATGTTATAAGAAATTTGAATGAGTGATTTGTTTTATATGTTAGCTTGACTGAATTTCGTCAAAATAATACTTAAAATTTGCATGTTATGTTAATTACATCAGTTCTCCTTCTCCTTTTTTAATAATTAAAATTGAGTATTTACTAGGGCGGTACGGTGGCGCAGTGGATAACGCTGTTGCCTCACAGCAAGAATGGCCTGGGTTTGATTCCTGGCTGGGTGACCAGGGTCGTTTCTGTGTGGAGTTTGCATGTTCTCCCTGTGTCTGCGTGGGTTTCCTCCCACAGTCCAAAGACATGCAGTTAGGCCAACTGGACATGCTAAATTGCCCCTAGGTGTGAATGTGTCTGTCTGCCCTGTGATGGACTGGCGACCTGTCCAGGGTGTATCCTGCCTTCTGCCCAATGACAGCTGGGATAGGCTCCAGCACCCTACCGTGACCCAGTAGGATAAGCGGTTTAGATGGTGTGTGTGTGTGAGAGAGCATTTACTTAATCCTATGACAGACATTTGTACAGAATTTTGCAGCCTATCTATTCCTAAGGCCAAGCTTTCATTGGCTAAATTTTGGAATTACAGGCAATCACAACAACTGATGATTTATCTACACATTTTTGTACACATACAGTCATTAATGGTAGGCATTTCAAAGATTATTTTATGAATGGTAAAACTCTAGTATAGGGGACCATTGTAATCTATCTGTAATACCCTAACTTAGCTATATCATGCCAATTGCTGGGAATTAACTAGCTGACAATTACTTCTTTATTAAGCAACAACTGAGGTGAATTATGCTGTTTATTTTTTGCTAATTACTGCTTAACATAATCATAGACAATTAATTATTATTTAATATTGGTTTGATATGAGCATCACAAGAGCATCTTAATGGCCCCATATTATGAAATGAATAGCGCTGTGGATAACAGCACCATTCCAATATACAGGAGACCACAATATATTGTGTATATAATTCCCCATCCAGACTGACAAACCACATAACATTAAAGATTCTCATTTAAGCAGCTGATATTTTATATTGTGTACTTTATTGATCCTGTGAGGGAATTTTGTCATTTTGCTGTCTAGCTAAGCCCAGCCTGGGAGAAGTTTTCAGTGTTATATTAGCGCCAAGCTAATGAGTACTTTCCTATGCTGGATTATTATTACCCTATTAAACAGAATGTCACCTTGGATATCTGTATGTTCAGATAATTGCACTAATTCTGTTCATCATGCTCTGTTTACATTCTGGTATGTGTCTCTCTTGTTCTCTCTGTTTGTGTTCATGTCCTGAGACTAAAGGCCACCACACAATGACCACACTGCATTATGCAACATCTAAAAATGTGTTAAATTAAAGCCATGTCAAGATCACAAAAAGCCACAGTAGATGACATGGCTATAAATTACACAAAGGTAGTCAGTCTTTTAGATAAATGGCCTAAAGCTAATGGTTTGTTACCTCAGTTAATGTTACTAGCCTAATCTGCTTCACCAAAAACGACATTGAAAAATTTATTTCATTAAATCCATAAAAGTATAGTGTAAAAGGGTCTTTCCATGAATAGAGTGCCATAACATTCGATGCCTTGTATTTAAGGCAGAAATTTGCTAATAAGTGTTTCTCAAGCATAAATATATAACTTCAAAGTTCATCATTGACATAGTGTAGGATTTGTATTTTTTACTGCAAGTGGATAACAAATGTTTCCATCTCAAATATTACTACATAAAAGTTACTATTATTAACACAAAAAACATATTTATGCTTCCACACTAATATTACATATACGCATTTAACATAAAACATTAATCTAAAGAAAAATATGGTCATTTACCTGGTGCCTTGAGTTTTGTTTTCCATTCTGTCACTCTAACTTAGTTAGTAATGGAAAACATGATGAAAAATTAGTGACATAATTTAAGTGTCCAGGGGAGCTGAGCTCAAAAAGCTGGTAAATTTTGCTTTTGTTCAACATTGGTAATTTGACAACATGTCCACCCTGTCATGCAATATAAACAGAGTATGATTTTTTGGCAATATTTACAGAAAAATCATATCATTAACTGTTGAAAAACTGATGTTAAGAGCTATAAGCTTGATAAGAGGATCATGGCAGTCCCAATCCTGTCACATTCCTTTCCATCACAAGTTCAGTATTACGGGGTAATAAATCTCACTGTTTGTTTTGCACCAAAATATAACTAAGGTGAGAAAATCTTTTTTTTGATTTGGTAAAATAATAAACATTTAAGTTGGCATGTCCATTTGGCATTCAGGGTGCAGTGACCTTATGAAAAAGATACGGCAATTTGTAAAGTCATGTGTGCGTTTCATCAGCATTAATGGAATCATGTTAACATTTGGATCACTGTGAAGTCTGTGTGCTTTTTTGCATCACAGCCCCCACATTCTTCCCCTCCCAAATAATCCAAAATGTTGCTTCCATTTTTGAGCATTTTTCAAAGTTGAACTGAGAGTGGAGTTACATGCAACTGGGGCATCTTTACTCTTACATTTTCATCCCTAATTTGACTGCTGCCATCAAGATGTTGCAGATTGCCCGAACATGACAGCAAGATTCTCACAAATATTACAAAACAGCATATAATTATCAGCCTGACCTAGAACTGGGTTCTGTAATATGATGAATCTGATTTGCTTAAGGGTGTACAGAACTACTAGTTTGGCACAAGGCCATCCATATGCTCCAGATATCTCCCCATTCACAGACTGCTCTGAAATGTGTATCACTAACTATTTCCGCATGTGCCAGTTAAAGCTATCTGAATGTTTGGCTAATTGGATGGGAATCGTTTTGCATCATGGAATGATGTGCAATGGGGACATGATCATGTCAAAGTCATGAGGACAACCTCTATGAATAATTCAATGAAGACAACTTCTTTGAATAATTCAAGGACGACGTGTAATCTGAGGTAAATGATCGGCTGAAAGAAAGCCTCTAGACGGCTCTTAAACGGGTTACGTTGAGCAGAGAGCCGCAACTCAAGTGTGGAGTGCAGATAGGAGCACAGACGCTTGAATAACGGAGCAAGTGGAGCACCTGCACTCGCACTTTCATTAAGGGGCGAGCAAACACATGCTTCAGCATATCCTACTTTTTATTTGAATAAAAAATTAACTTGCAAAGTAAATGCGCATGAAAATCATGTAGTTTTATCAACCTTCCCTGAAACAAAACTGTCACTCGAGAATGAGAGCAGCGAAGGCTCAATCCTTGCTGTGAGATCTGGTTCTATGTGTGGTGCATAAAAAGGCAGCTGAGTGTCTATAGTGGTCAAAGAGTAGAATGATTTTGCCCCAATCATGAAACATTTTAGATGATATACAATCACTTCACACTTTGTAGGAACACCTGTACACCTACTCATTAATGCAATTATCTTATTAGCTAATCGTGTAGCAGTAGTGCTGTGCATAAAATCATGCAGATATGGGCCAGCAGCTTCAGAAAATGTTCAAATCAACTACAAGAATGAGGAACAACTGTGATCTCTGTGATTTTGATTGTGACATTGTTGGGAATCATTGGTTTGAGTATTTCTATAACTGCTGATCTTCTAGGATTTTCATGCACAACAGTCTCTAGAGTTTACTCAGAATGGTGCAATAAAGGAAAAAATTCCAGTGGGGAGCAGTTCTGCAGACAGAAACATCTTGTTCATGAGAGAGGTCAGCGGAGAATGGCTAGACTGGCTCAAGCTGACAGAAAGGCTATGGTAAAAGCATCTCAGAATGCATAACTTGTTGAACCTTGAGGTGGATAGGCTACAACAGCAGAAGACCATGCCCAGTTCCACTTTTGTCAGCCAACAACAAAAAGCTGAGGCTGCCTACTGCAAAACCTGACAGTTGAACACTGGAAAAACAAAGCCTGGTCTGAGGAATCTCAATTTCTGCTGAGACACACAGCAAAATTTGACACCAGCAGCATAAATCTATGGGCCAAACCTGCATTGTGTCAACAGTCCGGGCTGATGGAGGTGGTGTAATGGTGTGGGGAATGTCTTTTTTCTGGTACACTTTGGGTCCGTTAATACGAATCATTGCTTGAATGCCACAACCTATTGAGTGTTCTCTCAGATCATGTGCATTCCTTCATGGCCACAATTTAATTTTGTCACAAAGTAAAAGTCATGTCAAACTGGTTTCATGAATATAACAGTTCATATATGAATATGAATATGACAGTTCACTGTTTTTCAGTGGCCTTCCCAGGCACCTGATCTGAATCTAGCAGAACATATTTGGGATGTGGTAGATCAGGAGCGTAAATTTGCAGCTGAAAAATATGCAGTAATTTCATGAAGCAATCACGTCAACAAGAACCAGAATCTCAAAGGAATGTTTCCAACGTCTTGTGGAATCCATGCCATGAATAAATGAGGCTGTTTTGAGAGAATATAATACAAATTTTATATAATTTAAGTTTAATTTAATATAAATAATTATATAATACTTTTATATGTTATATTAATTCAACATCAACTCATTTTCTTACCTCTAATGTGTAGGTAGCTTTTTATCATTGTGCAAATCATCATACCATGTGCCAACCAAGTCCACAGCATTAATTCAGTTATGACTGCACTAATACCAGGGATTATTTTCAAACATTGGACATGTCAGTTCTTAGCTAAGATGTTCAACATCCATTTGCTACTAATTAGATTATCCTAATCTATGGTATGCCTGGGAAAGAGAGTGAAATTGGGCCAACCAACCACACTGTCCCCTATTTCTTTTCCTAGCAAACTAACCTCTAAAAATTACCATATTAGCTCTTAAGTGAACTGTATTGCTAAATCTTCAACTCAGCTTTTTGATTGTTCTGTGTTTTGTAGGTAGCTAACTGGCAACCAGGCTGACTTGACTAACTAACATTAGTGATGACTGTTTCCTTTAATTAGGTAAATTCCATAATTAGGTAAGTAGCCTATTCGAAATCCCTCTAGTTTATACACTTTTAATGGCTGGAATACAATAATAACAAAATCCAAACATGGTAGCTAGCAAATTCCTATCGTTAGCTAATGGAACCACTGTTTATTTTTACCGCATGTAATGTTTTCTTCTCACAAGCAACACACATCTCAGCTGAAGTTTATGGGGGAATTTTTTCGGTAATGAGAACTTACATTACATCCATGGAGTAATACAGTCAGGTTCACTGCAGAACCTGCGGCTCCAACAGCTACTTAAACAACTGTGCTCCACTGCTTTCACTCAAAATCAGGCTCTCGCAGATGGGAGAAGTTGCTGGTCAATAGTATGGACATGCATACACATGAACTGTAACTGTCCATCATGTATCCAGGCAAGGTTTACAGGGTTTTTTTTTTTTTTTTTTCCCAGATTGCACATTGTCATGTCTGAATAGCTGACATAGCCAACAGCTCAGCAGAGATTTTCACAGAATAACAGCTCCTCTGGTTGTGCTCCATCCAAACTCACACCCCAGTGCCCCAGCAGAACTCTGACTGATGCTCGGGCTCAGCAGAGAATAAATGGTGCAGCAGTTTGGGGGAGAGTACTAAGGCTGAAGACTTTGCCATTTCTTTCGCTGGTACACTCCGTCTTCTTCGCAGTTCTCTACAAGGTCCTGTCATAGCGGGGACAGGAAGGGGGGGAGGCAGGGCAGCTGTGAAAGGCCCTGATTTCCCTGGGGAGGCTGTAGAGAGAGACAGAGCGAGCGAGCTATGCCAACACTCAGATTACTTTGCTGTGCTACAGATAGACAGGGCATGGCTCTACAGTAGAATGGCACCGCTCCTGCCACCACTGGACCTATTTTTAGAACCTCAGTGGCAGACCCTGTCCTCCATTAGAAGCTCTCTGTCCTCCAGGTTGGTCTGAGGATTTGATTTCAGGGTCAAGGTTACTTGAATGGACTTTTCTCTCTGCTCCATTCACCTCAGCGTCTATAAACTGTGCTCTGATTTCTCCTAATTTGCGAGAATGGGCAGTAAGTCACTGTGGTAAATGAGGGAAGCTGAGCCATTGCCACAGCAAATGCTTACAAAGGTAAATAATAGTGCACTCGCTGCAGCAAATTGAGGGGAAAGGCATGACAAATAGCAACAACCAGGACGAACGGAAATACAGTAATGGATTGCAGACTGTTTTTTCTGCCCTGACGCTATTTTTTTTTTATTTTTCTCATCCCTGTCTTTAACTTTTGTTTGGCTCAATAAAAAGAACACTAGCACTAGCATCTGATGCAGTATAATTAAATGTGCAAAAAAGTGTCTTCACAGAACGACATATGCTAAGTTAGTTCAATTTAAAATGGACTGTTTTTCTTTCCTTGAGCTCTTTAACACTTAATAAAAGTAATTGAAAACGACACCTACTGAAAAACACCAGGTGCTTGGACCCCTAAAAGGCAATTGTTAAGTTTTAGCATTAATTACTGCATCTAGTATGAACGTGAGAACTTCACTGGCTTCAGGTAACTTCCTCCATCTCAACTTTTGCTTAGAAAAGGAGACACAGGACTGTGAAAAAAGTCCTTTCATTTTTTTTATTTCCAGTCAAAGCAGCCATTTAGTGCGAGTTATTCGTTTTTCAGCATCAGGAAAAACTTTGAGTTTTGAAACATTTCAAACAAAGAAAAGTTATAATGAGTAAAATGAAAAAAGAAATATTCAAGATTATGCATTATTACATGAGTCATTGTTTAAATTTAAGCAAATTTGTGATTTGACCATGTTAAGGTCTTTGTACAAAAAGGCCAGGTTTTTAAACCTTATTTCTTTCATTGAAGCTAGTGTTCTGACCACTCTCAGGTTGACCTGAACTACTTAGAGGCTTTTGTCACTCTTAGTAATCAGAGATTTTTTCTGATCTGAAGCAAGAGTAGAGCTTCATTTTCTATTAGAAATGAAAGCTTTAAGTCCTGCTTATCTGATGGTGGTGGTCCTCTAGGTCTTGCATGGTTTTTAGGAGTTACATTTTTTCTGAATCTTTTAATAATTGTTTTAAACTCTAGTATTGGAAGCTCCCTTATGCATGGAGATTAGTGTATATCTAATCTCTTTAGAAAAAACTCCTGAAAAATAAATAACTTGCATTTAATAGCTTTTTTGAGTGGAAATTAAATGCATTCAGGGTGGCATCCCTGACTTTTACACAGCATATTTGTACACGTTCTCCAGAGCAGCATTTTAAGAGGCTAAAGCTTCACATTAGGTTAACAGGAAAAGAAAAGGAGCGATAGCAGCAAGTTATCGCATTGGGAATTTAGTTGGTTGAAACAGAGACTGAAAAATACTGATAATTACTCCTCGAATCAAGAGGGGAGGGTTCTTTTCAGTGCCCTATATATATCTCAACTCTATAGACAATACAGCTATAGAGAAAAACTCTTTAGCACTAGCACTGGATGTGATACTCTCAACTCTCACGCTTACAAAAAAGGCAAGCTTTGAGTTCTAAACTAGAGCACACTCCAAGAATTAATTCTCCAGTTAGTCAGATATTGTACGTAGATACTAGATGAAAAGAGGAGTGGCTTCCTAATCTTTAGAATTATATATTATTACATTTAAATTTCATGGTGAAGGCTCATCGAAAATCAGGTCACATCTCTTTTTGAAGGAGCGTGGCGCCACAGGACATCATTTTGGATACGTGACAGGGAATCAGTCCCTCTATCTCGGCCCACAATCTCCTTCATTTGAAAACTCTGCATGGCATTAATCTTAATGAAGGGCTACATAGATAGGGGTTGAATGCAGGAGATATGAAGTGTCCTTGGCAGGATGAGTGGCAGTCACCCACTTTATTATGCTCACTTTCCCTCCATTGTGGCCCTTATCTGGAGATGGACAATGACGCTGACTGACCTTCGCTGGGCCCAGAATCAGATCACACCACACTGCCAAGAAAAAAAAAAAAAAAACATGTACCCAGATTCTGAGGAGGGCTCGGTGGCTCTGCAGTTCTGCATGCCAGTGGGGAGAACGTGGCAAAAGGTGTGGAAATTTAATTTCACACGGGGGCAAAAAAAATTGCTGTTGTCTTAAGAGGCTCGGCAAAAATTTCACCATATTGCGTAATGAGCTCCTCTTGTGGATTACTGGAAAAATAGGTGGCATGATATGAGGAGAAAGATGAAGATGAGAGACTAGGCCGAGAACAAAATTGGTACTTGTTCCACAGCTCCAGTTTTGAGTTTAACCCTTATAATTCAAGGATTATTACTTTTGGGAACACCTTATAAGAGCAGGCTTTAATAAACACCAGCTTAATAATCATCTAGTATTTTTTTAATGACTGTTAATAACTGTTACATATCTTCACTGTCCAAAACCAAAGTATCTCCACTTTTTCCATTTTTATTTTTCTACATCATTTGAGCTCAGTAGGTGCCTTTTACATTGTGTGAAATTTTCATGATAAACGGACCAGCAGAAATGCTCCAAAATTGCTTGGAATAAAATCTCTTTACATCAACTGTTATCAAAATAAAGGATTTTTGCCTTCTCTTGTAAAATTACCATTTTTGAGATGCTTGGCCTTATTTTGGACAGTGATGATATGTGTTAATCAATGGCACCATTTGAATGATTAATCACAACGGAGCCCCTTATATATAGTGATTTTGTATGTTACCACTAGGTGTTGTCACTACATGTCAACATGACATAAATTTTAATAGCGATGCTGATAACACACGAATATACATTTCCATTCCTTCTGAAAATCAAGTCTCTGTTGAAAGGCTTGCCAGCTGTGTGTCAGACACCTCTTGCTAAAGTTCAGCCTTTTCTATCTCAGAGCGATGCAGAGAAACTTGTTCATACATTTGTTACAAGCACAGTTGATTACTGTAATGCTCTTTTTATCAGGCTTCCAAAGATAAACAATACATCCTCTACAATGTTTCCAGTACATATTCTGCTAAAATGCAGAGGTAATCTAATATTCTGATTTATATACATTTTGAACACAGTCGTGCAATGACAAGAACACATTATCCGATTTACATCAAACTTGGTATACCTGCTAAATGCCTGCACTTATAATAGCCTGCAAATGTTGGTGAACACAGGCTAATACGACACGCTAAAACACTGCTTCAATCTTACGTTAGGCATTCTTGCGAAATCGTGCTTGGACCGCTGAGTTGCCATTTGTGGCTGTATTTATTATATTTATTATTTTAATAAGATTCTTCATATAACTCTTTACACTTCAATATAATAATTATAAAAACATTTATAGTGCATTAATTATATGTATGTTACTAACATTTAATAATTCAAATGGTAGCATTTATTATAACAATTGCATAATTGGTAACACAGTATATAATAATGATTAAGTTGCTTTTTGTAGGGACTTCTTACCTCACTTTCCTTCTGCTATACTATTCAAGTCATGTACTATTCAAATACACATGTAATTACATAGTAAATTACACAAAAGATGACATTTACATTCAGTTTCTATAGTTTCTGCGAGTCTGAGTTTGCGCTTTTACTGTTGATACGATAACAGCTTTTCTTCATATTTAAATCATAATAAAATATCTCCTTTTTTATTAACAAATGTAAATGGATTGAAAGTTTTGAATCTGCACTTCTGACAGAATTTCTCTGCCTGTTTCAATGAGTGAGGAATAATTAATAATGTTATCTAAGCAAAAGTGGGACACTTTTTCATAAATGCACCAGGGGAACTTCATAAAAGCTATATACTCGTATCTTTTGTGGGTTTTTATATTTTTTTTAGTTGCCACAAGCCTTCTAAATGTAAATATGTTAAAAACTGTAGTGAACATAGTTTTTATTTGCACATTAAAGAAGCTGCAGCACAGTTAGGCACCATTTTTTCAGGTAATATGGTACTGCTTGCCTGCAAAAGTGGGCCAGTGCTTTAAGCTTATAGGAAGCATATTTAGCCTACTAAAGGTGCAGCAAAATTCCACAAGCAACAAAACATTTTAGCACATTTGGCTGAATGAATAAGAACTTGGCTGAATGAATCGCACTGCAGTAATATTTCCAAAAACAAGCACCTTTGGAGGATGGATTTCAGCACATTCCATTGCAGATTTCATTCCACCCTTCTCCTTCTGTGATGCTGCCTTTTCTCTCAGTTTAAATACACTGATAACTGTTACATGCCATGGTAGTCATAACTTATAAAGATGTGATAATAAATGGTTACAAAATATAATATAATATAATATAACATAATATAATATTAAAAGTGCCCCACATCACCACGAAATCTGTATCACACTTTTCCGAACATGTTCAGCAAAAGTAGGACACTAATTAAAACACACTTTGTCAAAACAGTTAAACATCATTTGTAACAATAAATATTATTTTCCATTGACTAACTAATATTTTCAGAAAATACAAGGGCATCCTTATATGTAAAACAAACTTGATTTGTTGCAGCATAGATTGATTTTACCGTTTTATATTATTTAAAAACATCATACATTATTACTACTGTCAACAAACATTATAATATGAGTGCTGTAAATATGAATTACATTAACAAATAAAAAATGCCTCACATAGGTAACTAATTGGTTCCAGTTTGGTTTCCATCTTACACTTATCTGCTGGTTATCTATAGGTACTAATGAATGCTTTTATGTCCTGTATCTTGATGTAAGATCTTGATGTAAGATCTGATACACATTACCTTTAAGACTGATGATCTTCCTAGATATTAAAAAAGAACAATGAAATGCACCATTTTTTTCAGCAGAAGCTTACAGCACATCCCCACTTGAGAACCTAAGACTAAGACTGTGTAATCTACAGTCTGAGGCATAATTTACATAATCATCTTTAAAAAGTCCTACTTATGCATAGTGTCAGTGGGGTGACAGTCAAACAAATTTGTAACAGTCTTAAAAAAAAATCTGTTAATTTTCAGAACAGCACAACAGCAGCCTTCCAACAGAGCTCTGGTTTTAATATTAATGCCAAACCGTCCTCAGAGGGAAGACCATAAACCCGAAAATGAATACATGGTGTGTGAGATTTATACCCCTTCCGTAATTGCAGTATCAGTGTCTAATTATGAACTGTAATCATGCAGCTAAATGGCTTCTAGCGCTCAGCACCTGAAAATGTTGCTATCACAATACCTCTTCTTCCCAGCTCAGTCTGTCGGATATTCAATTAGAGCGAAGTTAATTTCACTCACTGAAATTAACATGAGAGTGAACTTCAATCAACCTGAGGGGAAGGAACTCAGAAGAGTAAACATAAAACCGTAGCACACAATGGCTTCAGACAATGTGAAATTTGGAACTTCATTCAGACATCTGTCCCCGAGGCCACTTGTTCAATCAGAATCCTTTGTGTGAATGGCAATTTCACACTAACTGTTATTCCAAAGTGGGTTGGTCTCTTAGAGGGTCATGGCTAAATAACAAAATGCCTCAAACATAAAGTGCTGTAGTCCCTTTTGACACTTTGAATCAGACCTCCATAAAAAACAATTTTCACTTGTTAGAACCTTGTATTTTTGTTGTTTTTTACAATCTTGTTTTGCTGATGAAAGCTTGTACTTCATTTGATTTAGAGTTGCCAGCTTAGGTACAAATACTTTATACTTTTACAGTTGCTTACTGCAGTCCATCTGTTGCATATTTTGTCATTCCACCCCAACTCCATCCATCAGTGAAAAGGGAACACCAGACCAGATATTATTTGGGTGGTACACTATTTTTGGCACAGCAGTGATACCCAAACAAGAAGTGTCTGACAGCCAAACACAACAAACAGTGCCCAGAGAAAAAGAAATATTGTGAAAAAGATCTACTCTCAATCTCATTTACTCCTCCTAGGCATGCAGTTAAGTCTTATTTGAAATCACTGATCTACATGTGCTTTCCAAAATAAATTAATCCACACCAACAGAGTTTTCAGAAATCTTTCTATTCTCTAAAGTCAGCATGCCAGCTGAGTAGAGGGTGATAATGTCTCAATCAATTTGAAGTCAAACACCAGTGTTAAATCTCACTGTGGGTGTGACACGATCAGTTACCGTGCCACATGTCAACAATCTGATTGGTCACCACTCAGTTCATTTGCATAAAGTTCGTCCAAAACGAGAGAGCAGAGTGACAATGTGCATCAGTGGTTTGTTGTGTCAGATGTATATATTTTCGTCGCTCGCCTCATTGTATCACTTTATGACACATTCAGTTTGATGTAAATTAGCAAAAAAAAAAAAAGAAAGAAAAAAAGGCAAATCATTTTGCATAACATCATCACTTACGTCACATATACGCTGCTTAAAATTTTAGTACCCCTACTTAAAACACCTTCCCGCGTCTCTACGCATAGTTGCCATGAGGTAGTTAACATTGCCATGGCTACACCACCATCTTTGAAATGTCCACACAGTCCTCATCAGGATAGAAAAGAATTTTTATAGCTTTTAACTCCTTTTGAACTATGGAGTGATTTCTTTTTCCAAATCTGACTTTGGTTAGTACCA
>JAILXH010282269.1:16077-28042 GCA_023558415.1 Piaractus mesopotamicus | reverse complement strand
TTTTTTATAGCATGCTTAAAGAATTAAACTTTTCTCTATAATCTCATTTTCAGAAGAAATATATATTAATATTTAAAGGGCAATTCCATCAATTTGTATGCATAACTGAATCATTAAGATGTAATTGTGATGTAAACTTACCATCAGAAAAAATTTAAAACCTCTAAAAGTTATTACATAAAATGTTTCTGAATACACTGTAATGTGTAGGTCCACTGGTTGTTTCGGATAGCAAATAAAATGGCTATAACTGTGTTGTAGACATTGTGACCCCTGGTTCCTATCACCACTGCTGTAAAGAAATCCGAGTCTATAATGAATCATTTTATTAAACCACTAAATGATCGGTGTATCGGACTCAGTGTAGTTCCCCTTTAACTGTGTGGGACTGTATTTTTGGGACTATATTTTTACAAGATATTTTTATAGTATCGTTCACCTCTCACCCCCATGAGCCAAGTCCCTGTGCTTTTTATCAGCGTGGCTGTCCACCTCCGTCTTTAAGCTCACTGCAGTAGAGCAGCACAGTGGCAGAAAAGACTCTCTGGTTACATAAGCCTGGCCTCTCAGGCTGCAGAGAGCTGCCACATGCAGGAGAATCAGCGCTACAGTTTCTCACCTCCTTCAGCTGTTTGCTTTGGCTTCTCCCTGCAGTGTTGGACCTGCTGTCCTTTGTCCCTCTGTATGTATCTGTGCTGAGGGTAATGAGGTTATGAAAGGGTAAGCATGAGTCAGGGAAACCGCACACACGCAAATGCTTTTATGTGGGTGTTACATTGAGCTATATATTACTGTAGCTAAATACAACAATGCCTACACCTAAACTGAACTAAATTTGACTTCGGCAAGCAAAAAGAAACCTTGTGGCTGTTTTCTAAGATTAGTTACTCCTTCCCTCGAGTAGGTAAACAAAAATCCCTATGGCTTGCTGCTGAAAACAGTAATGCATAGAATTTACTAGCTGTATTACAGTGACACAGTCATTGCCAAAGTTAACCTAAAGTTAAAATTGTGTTGATGTGAAATATTTCATTCAGTGTGAAAATGGTATTTAAAATTGAATCAAGTAAATCCTTATTACTATTTTCAGGGTAGATTTCAAGACTATTTCTCATCATAAATGATACCGATACTGATTTTGATGTGCTAAAGAGTCCAATAACCAGTAATATCATTTGTTATAATTGTATGCCTTAAATTTAGGTCTCATTTTATTTGGATAGTCCACTAAAGTCCCCTGTAGATTATCTACAAAATGTTCAAATTGTTAACAAACTATCTGTTGAAACTCAGTCGATTCTAAACAGTGTTGGGGTTAGGATTAGGATTTGGACCAGGATTAGGGCTAAGACCAGGTTGGGTTTATGTTTTAAGCTTAGGGTTAAGGTTATGATTACAGCCAGGTTTAGAGTTAAAGAAAATTATGGTCAGTTTAGTAGGTATTTAGTTGAACAAGCAAAGCATCTTAAACGCTTAAAATCTAAATTAAGCGTTACCCAATTTTTATACTCCCATAGTGAGTTAAGCAGTGCTTTAATGATGGATTTGATACACTTCTTACACTAAAATAAACAGCAGAAACTCACAATCTTAACGTTGTGTTTACATGTTGGAGGTAAGCAGCTGATGGTAAACCGGATATTCCATTGTTTTCAATGGAGCCGCGATGGAAAATACTGCCATACTGCCACTGCCAGCGGCAACGTGCTGCTGACTACAGCAGTCAGTGGAACATTTTGTCAAGAGTTAAATTTTCCCAACTTTTGTCATCAACTTTACTGGTGAAATAAACTGAACGTTATTTTTTTTGTGAGAAATGGACGTCTTGTTGTTGAAGTCCAGACGAATCCAGCATTATACATATTACAGAGCATTCTGCTGCCTTTTTCTACCTTACACAAACTGTACACACTGCTAAAGCTCTCCTCTGATAATCTTCCATTTTTGCCAGGCTAATACTAAGGCAATGTTTTTATTGCTGCATGCTGCCATCAGTTCCATGACACTACTTTTTCAACACCAACATATGCATAAAAATATAGATGTTGTACCAGTGCAGTAGAATTCAAAGCAATTTTACTGACAGTTGCCTTGTGATGGACTGGCAACCTGTCCAGGGTGTTTTCTTGCCTTCCGCTCAACGACCGCTGGGACAGGCTTCAGACCCCCAAAACACGCCCCCCCCTCACACACACACACGACCCAGGAGGATAAGCGGGATAAGCAAAATAAGCAAAACAAAAGCAAAACAATTTGAAATGGCTGGGTAGGCGTGTGTGCTAGCTAGTGCAATGGCTAGTCCAGCTGAAGTTTTAAAGGAGTATAATCTGTAAAATTTAAGATAGATTAGCTGGCAGCTCCAGATCTATTAGCTGTTGCGCTAGCATACTTGCTAGCCACACTACATGGTAGCGAACTGTTTCAAGTTGTTTTTTCTCTTCCATTTAAAAACAGCTTTTACTGCATTCAGACTGAAGGATTTTCTGTAATGACTGAAATTCCATGATTTGTACTCTGGAATCTAAATTGAGTTCTGAATCATTTAAGGGCGAGTCTGAGGTGATTCACCTTATGGTTCGCCAAACTTCCTCACTTTAGATTTAATCTTTCTCTATGATCATCAACACATTTGATACCCACAAAGGTAGTAAAACAATACAGACACACAAACACATACATGTATACATTCAAAGTCACACCATACGTCATTTTGCAGACCAGTGGCTGTAGTGTCCATGGCCGCTGAGTTCTCAGCAGTGTGTGTTTGTGTGCGTCTGTGCCACCTGCTCACTCTTCACCCCAGAGGTGAGGTGGAGTGCATTAGCCGTCTGGCGCAGTGCCAGCTCCCTTCTCTGTTCTTCCTGGCATGGCCTGGCACTCTCAGCTGGGTAGAGGTGCTATTAAGTAAGTTCATGACTTTCACCTACTTTGTATTTTTAGCTCGCCGGCCTTGGAGGAGGATTTTTATGGCTGCAGTCATTCAGAGCAGCACAAGGAGGTCCACTGAGGCCCAGCAACTGCTATAACAACACACAGGAGCGGAGAGGATTTCATGAATGTGAGGTTTAACAGTCATTCTGAGACAAAGAGAGACAGTGTAATATTCTTGTTATTCTACTCACAGCAGGTTTAATTATGCTGAAGACAGGCAGAAAACACGGGAGTATACTGCCGGAAACATCTACCTTGTATCCACACTCATTGGCCATTTTATCAGAAACACAAACCAGACAGGTGCACTTTGTAGGTTAACAGTTACTGACTTATTTGCTGCTGCACAGTTAATCAGCTCTCCTCTATCCAATCCATCCATGACAGGGGTGCACTGGGGCCGTTTCTTGCTATAAGCAGTATAAGCAGTCACTTAGGGCCCCCAAGTCACCAAGGGATGCCAGTATGTATTGTATTTATCCAATATAATTTCTGGAAAAGGTATAATTTTCCTTTTTTTTCTGATCAAAATGTATCCAGTATTGATTCTTTTGCCATTTTTGCATTCAAAAGAATATGATTGAAGTTGGGGACATCAAGAAAGATGTCACTTGTCAGAAATGACCACCACTGACCACATATTAGTTTTGTGGTGGACCACACCCTTAAAAATATACTTGTTTATATTCAAAAAGAAACACAGAAAACAATTTTTAGGTGTATTTCCATAAAACGTGAAATAAATATACTTAAATGTACATAAATGGACTATTAGTATTCTCTATATATACTTCAGTTATACTGTAAATGTGCTCAAGTATACTTGCTTTTTTGCAATTTATGGTCCACCACAATATAATTTGTGGTAAGTTGTGGTCCTATGTTGTTTACATCTTTTATGCCCACACATGCTTTTCTGTTCTAAATTGAAATCTCAATTGACTTGAGTTGTAATGAAGTTAACTTAAGGCCACTACACCTAAAACATATTTTAAACATACACTTTTCAGTGTACAGACACTCATATTTGGTTGTTAGTTATTTTGAGTTATATTGCAACTAAAATGCAATAAAATAATACATTCACATTGATGATAATTAAATATGCTGGAGCTCAGCCACCAAGAGCTTTCAGTGACATAATAAAGGCCTTGTAGTCAAGGCAAATTCAACATTAGGCTGGTGTAAACTCAATAGGCCAGCAGAGATATAATCAGAATTTATTTTCCAGGTCAACATGCAGGCTACTGCATTCTAAACTAGTAGGAGCTGATTTAAAGTGACAGCAGGCAACCAGCCAGTGCCACGTTACAGTAGTCTAATCTAATAGCTTGTAAAACATGAATTCATTTTCAGCACCTTGTAGGGTTAGCATATGTATCTCATTTGTTTACATGTGTCTCAGTTTTAGAGAGAGATTACTGAGATGGGACTCAACAAATAAACTAGCATCCAGCGTTACACCAAGGTCTTCGGCTGCCTTAAATCTGCAGCCTTATTACAGCAATCCTTCTGTTTTATCACTGTTTACCACTGACATGGCAGTGGCACTGTAGTTTCTGTGTCGCTGGCTGGAGTGTATCACATGCAGCAGCACTGCTGGGGTGTGAAACACACATGAGTTGAGCATAGTCCATCAGTCAAACTTATCCAGACAACTGACCACTAAGAAAGAGCTAGAAATGACTCACACAAACTGCATGGAAAAAGATGTGCTGTGATTTCTAACTGGACACCTACAAGATGTACCAACGAGGTGACCAGTAAGCGTATGTAAGAGGTACAGACAGCTCTCAAACACAAACAAGCTGTGCTCATAAAAGAGGCCAAAATCATGGCTGCTGGAAACTTTGGTGCACAGCCATAAACACACATACACACAGACCTTCGTACTTGCAAAACAGCGTCTCCGTTTAGGCAGCTTAGCCCTTAGCCAGCAATGCCCACACAGGTCCAAAACCCAAAACAAACCAAAAAATACGGAAGGACGACAAGTGCCGTCCTGCCCCGGCTGGTTTCCATGGCGACAACCAGCAGAAAGAAGCCATGTGGGATCTTGGGAATTCCAAGAATGTTTATCCAATATGAGAGATTGACTCAGGCCTAAACCCTCCTCAAAGCTGCAATACGACCAGCATTCTGCACTGAGACACGCACAAGCTTCCAAAATAGCAGCTTTCCACTGCCTGGCAAATCAACAGACGGCTCATACACAAACACTCACACAAGGGCAAGGATACGAGAGAGAGAGGGAGAGAGAGACAGAAATACTCGCTGAAGATTGAATTATGCTGGAAGATTATCAACAACGACAGACAGAACACATGTTAATATGCACCTTGTCTTTTTGTCATAAACACCGACCACCTATGTGCACTTTGTAAGCATACAGTTACTGACTGTATCCATCTGTTACTGCACATTTCATCAGCTCCATTTTACCCCTTCTATAAGGAAACGAGTAGAAAAGAGGAGAGGAAAAGAGGGAAAGGGAGAGAGTGGAGAGAAAAGGTGTTGCTGTTTAACTAGTATCTTATCACAGAGTGGACTTGCATAATCAACACCTATTGATGCTGAGGTGTTTAGGCTTGTTGTTTAAAAAGCTTAAAAAAAATTTGTTGTAGTATTAGACTTTTGACCTATACGCAAAGTATCAAAATATGTGTCAAGTTCGTAATATTTACCTATATATGTTTCTACATCTGCCTGTGTATTTATTTTAATGTATGGGCGTATATATGCATATATTAAATGCATATATTTGAATATGTTATATATTTAAATGGTCAAAAATGACACTGTTAAATATATTTAGCACCTATATAGCTTAAAACATCACATACGTTGCACATATATTTTAACATGAGCAAATATATGTATAGGTCAGAGCAAATAAATGCTAACTACCGAGTTAAATAGCTTTTTAAGTATCGTTTTCTCGGGTGCAGAGCACTGCATGTGTGTATGTGCTTTTGATTACTGTGGATTAGAGGATGAGCCAGTTCGTTATTGAATCGACACGATGACGTCTTTCTGTAACCCTCAGTCTTTTATCTGTAATACCGCAAAACCCTGTGTGCAGCTGCAGGATCACACACACACACTTATTGTGGCATCAAAAGCTGTTGGTAGCTGATGGAATCCAGTTTATCTCTGGCCTTGATGACCTTTGCACGCCTGACCCTGATTTATATAATCCTGCAGCAATAACCAAGGCCTAAAGAGACATGTGGGTAAAGTGATGGTCTGGCAAAAATTTCATTCGCCCTTTACCTCGAACACAGTTTCTGATGTTTTCTAAATTAAGAAACGAAAGCTTATAGCTTTTAATCTAAACTTATTTGCATGCATGTTGGTTTGTTTGTTTACTTGTTCAGGTGAGGAAGTGGAAGATGCTGAGTCGTCATCACAGTGATGGTAAGGCGAAGGAGGCGGAGCCTGAGGGTCAGGCGATCTGCCCATGGGCCATGTCGCCCCTGCTGGGTAATCCTGTGCTGTTGGAGTGCTGCGTCTGCAGTGGCCCCTTCATCACCTACAGCAGCGAGGAGGCCTGGCAACCACGGCAACGCACGCAGGTCAGTGTGCATACATGCGCACAGACGCTTGTCTGCTGTTATGACATCGGGTGTATGTTTATGAATGACAGATATGTATATATATATATATATATATACATATATATTCAGATTTATTGACACAATTTGACAATACCAGTCGCTCTTTACATTGTACGAATGGTGTGAACAGTTCATGATGAATGGGCCAATAGAAATGCTCCAAAATGAAGAAGTTAAAAAGGTCCTGAAAAGTTGTATTTTTGGAGATAGAAGCTTTTGTCCTGACACTGACAGTGTGTAAGTACCTACAAACCCAGTTCCAAAAAAGTTGGGACAGGGTGCGAAATGTCAATTTAAACAGTAAGCAGTGTTTAGTAAATCCTGCTTGACCTGTATTAAATTGAAACCAGTACAAAACAATATTTTATGTTTCATCTTATAAACTTCACTGTTTTTGTAAATATGCGCTCATTCCAAATTAGATGCCTGCAACACATTCCAAAAAAGTTGGGACACCTCAATTGTGGTACATCACCTTTCCTTAAACAACACTTATTAATCATTTGGGGCAAAAACAAAGACAAAAACTGGTCCAGCTTTGAAATTGTAATTTTTTTTTCTTCATCTGTGTAACCGTACCAGGCTTTTGTTGTCATATTCTTGGCTTAATAGGACACTTTCTCAAAAAGGCAAATGCTCCAAAATGTGTTCAGCGTTAATGGTGCTTTCACAGATGTGCAGATTACCCATTGATGGCAGACCTCCTCATCTTTGGCCCAGACAACATGATGTCCATTATTTGTATTAATAATCTGAAAGGTTGACTCGTCAGACCACAATACACATTTCCACTGTCCATCAGTCCATTTCAGATAAGCTCAAGCCCAAAGAAGTCAGCAGTGTTTCTGGAGGTTGTTCACATATGGCTTCCGCTGTGCACGTTACAGACTTTACTGGCATTTGTGGATGCAGCGATGGATGGTGCTTATTGACAATGGCTTGTAAATATTCCCAAGCCCATGAGGTGATTTCCATCACAGAAACATTGCCAGTTTTTAGTCCAGTGCTATCTGAGGTGTCGAAGGCCATTGGCATTCAGTTGTGATTTTCAGCCTTTCCCTTTACACCTAAGGATTTCTGAATCTTTAGATGATATTATGCTAACCATCCTTGCTTATAAAGGACTAGGCCTTTCCTGGATGCATACCCAAGCATGATTGCATCACCTGTTTAAAATGTTTTTCACAATGTTCCTAGTCTTAAAATGCCCCAGTTTCAACTTTTTTTGGAATGTGTCAGGCATCAATTTCAGAATGAACCATATATTTACAAAACTAACAAATTTGAAGAGGGCAAAACACTAAATATCTTATCTTTGTCTTTTTTTGTTCAAATACAAGTCAAATTAGATTTATAAATCACTGCTTTCTGTTTTTCTTTTTTTTTTTATTTTGACTTTACCTACTGTCCCAACTTTTTTGGAATTGGGTTTGTATGTATAATAATAAAGATTTTCTAAGCCTAATCCTAAAGCAAACCCAAATCTTAGCTCCAGCAAACAAAAAGAAACAGTTTTGCTCTTTCAGCTGTAAATGAAGTATTGCTTTTGTAATAAGCGCTTCCATGAAAAGCACTCCTGTTTTCCTACATATATGAAAACAAACACACACAAACACATGTTTATACACTGATACCAACTCACTAAAACTAAGCAAACCACATACCGATTACAGATAACAGTATGACTCATATATGGTGCACTTCCTGTACACAAACATTCATATGAATCTGTGCTCTGGCCCTAGTCAAGCACAGGGACTAGGCCACACTTACTCCACCAATTTAGCAAAATTTCTGCTTAATTAAATTGCTAGGATATGAATAAAGTCATTCAGACTGGTTTATTGTGAAATACTCCATTCTAGACACTTAAAGAGTGAGAACTGTTCACAGTGGTGGTGGTGATATTAGGCCTATTTTTAAAATCCATTCATGGCAGAGAGATACATGCAGAGCATTGTGGGGCAAATAGTGCCAAAGAAAACTTATTTTTATCATCAACATTACTTGAAAAAAACATGTGTATGTTCACTAGTTATTGTGGACAGCAAATGAAATTGTTATATTTGTGCTGTAGACATTGCAACCCCTGGTTTCTATCCCCACCACTGTAAAGAAATCAAGTCAGTAAGTTAATTAAAGAACAATTTTACATCAAATTACTCCAAATGACTTTGTTTACATTTCAACGACTTATACAGAACTTTTTAAAAATCAGTGGAATTAACTTAGATTGAATGTCTGCTAATGCAGGGAACCGATGCAAATCTAGATAGCAAGTAGGCTTACCATCATGCGTGTATATAAATAGATGTGTGCACCCGCAGTGACTTTGCTCTGCGGTGTATGTTGGCCGTGCACATGAGTTTCCTTCTTCAGCCTTCGGGCCAGCTGTTTTCCCCAGAGACTTTTCTCTTCTTTCATCACTCCGTCAACCCTCTCTCCCCTCCCCCTCCAGCTATGGCAGGCTAAATCACATACAGATGTATAGATTTGGTAAAAGTTGGAGACTAAATCACATACAGATGTTTAGATTTGGTAAAAGACAGAGACTAAATCACAGACAGATGTATACAGTTGGTAAAAGTCAGGTTTAAAGCAGGAAGACGTGTGCTGGGTTAGTGTTTTGTAGGTGGCATTATGCTAACACTAATGCTAACAGACACTCCGAGAGGGTCATCATAGACACATTCTCTCTTTCTTCCTCTTTCTTTCTCTCTCTCGCTCACTTACTCTCTATTAGTCTCTTTCTCTCTCTTTTTTTTCACCCTCTTTTTTGGCCCAATCCCATTTCTTATTTTTACCCCTACCCCTTGTTTTTGAGTGTCATCTTGCCCCTTTGAACTGAGCTACAAGCTGTAGTGGTTGAAATCTTCCCCCATGAAATGGCACAAATAAAGAAGAACATTACTTCATTAACAGCTACTAGCGCTGCTCTGTGGACGACCCTGACAGTCTGCAGTGACAGCAGAGGAGGCTAAAGTTCAGCAACCTCACTGCTAGGCTTTAGTTAACTTTAGGGCGTCATATGACTTCATAGGGGGTATTTATTATTGCCCACCCCTAATTCTTTTGTGATATGAAGCTGAAGTCAGCTGTTCACCAGTTTCTCATTTGAATTTTACCATTCCACCTTAAAAAGTGCAGCAGCTACCATTATGGTGCCTCAGGCATCAGTACTGCTGTTTTTTCATTTTTTCTTATATCATTCTGTTTGGAGTGTGCCTCTAAAAAAAACCTCAGTTTGGAGGGCCATGTAGCCCTAACACTTCGCCCTACCTCTCTGTCTCAACAAAAACCAGGACACCCCACCCCTAGACGTGAATGCGCAAAACTGAGGGATAGGGCTAAGTGGTATGGGCGGGGGGTTTCTTTTTCTGCATTTTTTTCTCTCCCTCTCTCAACTTCAGTTGTAGATCTTCTTTCTAAATGATGCCTAAATAAAGGGCCTTTAATCTCTCCTCCTCTCTCTCTCTCTCTCTCTCTTCCTCTCTCTCTCTCTCTCTCTCTCACACACACACACACACACACACTCTATCTATGGGTCTCTTTTTCTTTCTTTCTCTTTCAGTCTTTGTTTTCCTGCCACTCTCTTTCTCTCTCAGAGAGCAGTTTTTAGATGGCACTACATGTGAAAAAAGTAATATTTATGTTTTTTGTGCCATATTTTGATTGGACAGTCATTTGGACATAATATCTGTCTGTGTGTATTTGTGTATGTACGTGTCTGAGACAGAGAGTGCAGTGGGGCTCCATGGCAACATGTAAAGTTGTTGTCGGGCTACATTTACTACTAAAAACATCTCTCTCCTCACATCCTCCCTCATCTGTCACTCCTCACCCCTCTCCTCTCCTCTCTCTCTCTGACTCACACAGCTTTCAGTCTGTTTGCTTCTTAATTCGGCCTCTGATTCACGGCAGGATTTTGGAGCGCTCATGCAGAACTCTCAACTGTGTGTCATTTAACTTAGCAAAGAAAAAAAAATCTGCCATGCATTATTAATGAGGCAAAGGCCTACATCTGCTATTGCTATGGATACAGCCTCGAAGTGAGGAAACAAACTTCAGAGGGCGATGGGGGTGGGAGTGGGTGGGGGGATGCAAGCGTTTCCAGACAAAGAGACAGGGAGGAAAGATGGTGCTGGGGAGGTGAACACATGTGCATCATATATCTTGTAAGTGGGTTAAGGCCAGCGGTCAAAAAACTCTCACATTCCAGTTTCCCTGCTGTGGCACAGGATCTAGAGTTGGATTGTGAATGGTTTGAATAAAGTTTAAACTAGTGAGACCGTGTCACCCATGGCTACTACACACCGACCTTTTAACCCATCCTGAAATATCCATGCCCCGCCCTCAAATGTGTTCTAGGAAAGAAAAGCTTTACACAACACTGGCAAAAATCTCATTCAGTCTAATGAATTTGACTTGGACTTTAGATTCTCTACATAATGCTGAGTTTCCAGATGGTGTGCAATCTAGTTTGAAGAAGCTTGTATTTTGTGACCAGTTGTGCTAAATTGTGCCACGCTAGGCATTTCAGGTACTTGTCAAAACTTGGTCAAGAGTGAGGAAAAAGTATGTCTATAATGAGGATTGTTTCTGCTAGCTCCCCTATGGGACTCTATTAGTATGTTAGCAGTTCACATTCTTGAGTAAACACATTAGCAGCTTGTAAAAGACATTCCAAGTTTTATTTGAAGCTTGTTAGAGACATATTAATATACATTTTACATTGTAGCAGTACTCCTTCAGCAAAGAGTCCTGGGATACAGCTAGTTTTCTTTCTAACAACTAGTTAGACTAATGCTCTTTGCTAATGTTCTGTAAAATAATTAGGATTCAAAAGAACATAAAGTTATTTTTGACAGTGCTGAGCAGGCTGACCTAAGCCCAGCTACCTTTGTAGAGTATTTGAACTAGATTGTGAAAAAGGGAGTGTCTTCACTGAAGGAAGTTGTGTAAGCCTCTTATCAAGCTGGTTTCTAGCTGTCATTCATAGCTGGCATGGTTATGTTGCAGGGCAACACATGCTAGGCTGCATAACAGGAAACATTTGATTTTTATCTTTCAGTCAAAAGATGGTTATCAGTGTACAACGTCTAGCAAACCCAAAGGAAAAAGCCTTTTCAGTCTTCAGTTCAGTTTCAGAGTGCTCAAAATGGCTTAGTTTCAAAAGCAACACTTATTAAAATAAACCTTTCGTGCAACTAGTTGCATGTTATGAGTTGCATGCAACATAGTTTCTTGACAGTTACACAGTTATTCAAAACCAGTCAAAATGGCACACACCACTTTCAATTACTCCACTGGTTAGCGGCACATATTTTTTGGTACACCTTATTGTTCTCACTAAAAAGTTAAACATACATATTTTCAGCATTTGTATCATGTTTACATGTTATTTCCAATAAAGTTGT
>JAILXH010282244.1:0-16178 GCA_023558415.1 Piaractus mesopotamicus | reverse complement strand
AAAAAAAAAAAAAAATCACAAGGCCTGTGCACAATCACTCCCTATGCAGATCAGTGTGTGAAGAGGCTCTCCTGAATTAAACCAGATCAGTGCATCTCCATGCAAACAGGTGATGAATCACAGCAGCACACAAATGGTTAGGCCCTGCATGTAAATCCTTGGTACAAGTGCTCGTGTCTTTCAGGCACTGGTTTCAGCTTTCCAAAGTGGGTTTGTCTAAGCAAAGTGCTTTTGCTGCTTGTGCTGCATCACTGAACTGGGAGCGCATGCACAAGTCAGTGACTTTCTTTAAGCAAATCAGCTAAAAAAGCAAGATGATTTGGCACAAACACATTCTGTCTAACCTACACTGGGTTTTTGAGGCTGGTAAATAAAACCACTTAAATGTTAGGACAGTAAATGAAATGTGAATAAAAACAGAAAGCAGTGATTTGTAAATCTACTTTGACCTGTATTTAAGGGAAAACAGTACAAATATGAGACGTTTGATTTATTTATCTTTATCAACTCCATGTTTTCTTGTAAATACATGCTCATTCTTAAATTGATACAAGAAATTTATTACAAAAAAAGGTCGGGACATGGCATAAAAAGATCAGCGTACAAAGAGTCTGACATAGTATGTATCTGTTTATTACCTAGAAATGAAACCAAATCTGGACTGTAAAAGAAAGCAATGATTTTTACTATGGTTTTACTGATCCTTACCATTTATTTCAGAAAATTATCTTCGTGCATAATGCCATAATTTTATGTTATTTAATAAACTGGTACTTGGAAGTGTTTGCAGTTTACTTTACTGCTTAGATACATGACATTACATTGAAATTTACTGCATATTTGTACCTTGTTATACCAAATAATTGTGAAGTATTTTATAATATCCTTTATCAGCTTAATAGCTAGAAATAGCTGTTGGTAATAATATTGTAAATTACTTAGATTGACTTGGTACCACCATTTTACTCGACATAATTACACAGCACTGTGTATTTTTACTATGGAAGAACCTGCCAAGAACCTAGTAGGCATGTCACTGTAATTTAGTTAAGCTGTCTTGGAACTCACTTTCCTGATAATTACCTATTTTGGAGCTTGTTCATAGTTAACTTAGGGGACTGTAAAAGAAACTGTAAAAGTTTTATGCAGGTGATGCAATCATGCAGGAGTATAAAAGGAGCATCCTTGAAAGGTCTTGTACTTTATGAGTAAGGATGGGTCGAGGTCCACCACTTTATCAAAAAATGCCTCAGTGAGTAACACAGTAGTTTAAGAACAGCATTCCTCAGTGAGTGATTTCAAAGATTTTAGGTATTTCACCCTTTATGTTGCATAACATCAGGGAATCCAGGGAAATCTCTATGCTGAAAACCACAACTAAATGCCCTGAATGACCTTCAGTTCCTCAGATGGCGTTGTTTTAAAACAGAATACTTCTGGATGGATATCACCACATGAGCTTTGACAAACCCTTGTCAATAAACACCATCATCACTGTATTCTCAAATGTAAGTTAAAACTGAACTATGCACAGCAGAAGCAGTATATAAATAATGTCCAGAAACGACTTCAATGTTTAACGACTTCTCTGGGCTTGAGCTCTTCTAAAATGGACTGATGCATAGCAGTAACAAGAGCTGTGGTCTGACAAGTCAACAAGTCAGAATGTTTATGGGAATAATGGACATTGTGTTCTCTAGTCCAAAGAAGAAAATCACCATCCAGATTGTTACCAGCATAAAGTCCAAAAGCCTGGGTCTGTCATGGTATGGGGTTGTTGTAGAGACCATGGCATAAGATTGCACATCTGTGATATATATATATGGAGCAACATTCTAGACATCTTTTCCAGGGACGTGGTTAGTTCAACATGATAACACCAAGCTACATTCTGCACACGTTACAACACCATGGCTGCGTAATCAAAGAGTGCAGGTGCTAGACTGACCTGCCTGCAGTCCAGACCCGTCTTTCACTTTCAAAAGTGGATCAGTAAGTGTCTTCAATCCCTAAATGAGTATGAAGTGCAAAAAAGAGGGTTAGTACAGCACAGTGGTAAACAAAATTTACTAATCACTATGTTCTGTTTATATCAGCATTTCACATTAGACTTTTTCAGGATTGTAGTTTGCAGTATAACCATGCATAACAAACATAAATAATAACTTCCTCTCCTCAAATCTCAAAAAGAAACATTCACACTCTCAAATGTGCATTTTAGGCTGTGATATTCTTTACAAGTGAATCTAAGTTAGCTTGCCTGCTGATTTAGACTGCATATGGTCGCACAGGGTTCAGAGGAAAACACGTACATCTGGAAGCTCTTTGATAACCTGCTACTCTGTGATTCACACCCGCTACTCTCCGGGGCGCTTGGCGTCAGAGTGATAGCAGCACGGCTCAAGGTGATACGCATGTTTCCTCGCTCCGTTCATTAAACTTTAATGAGGACCCTGCTCCCATTAGCAAGGCTCAGGGAATCGTGAGAGAAACCGAAGAACAGAAGCCACTATGCAGCAGAAGCTGCTCATGTCCCTGATAAGTAACTGTGGTTCAAGTGTGCAGCAGAAGCCAGCTGGATGGTTTAATGGTTTCAAAATGCAGTATGTGCTGGATGTGGGTCTTTAAACACACCTCAGGCCTTTAAACACACTTCAGACACAACTGGACATCACCATAGAGAAAGATACAGCAAAAATTGCAAACTGGCTGGTAATGAATAGAAAGGCTATAGTGTATAAGAGTATTGCAACAAAGTTAACGTGTATTGCAGTCTCCTTTAAGTAAATTGATTTTTTTTTTTTTTTTCTCTGGTGGAGGGTTGGGGTAGAGTGCGGCTATGGCAATATAGCCAGAAAAATGACACAAAGTCACAACACAAAGCTCAGTAAAACCTCCTTACTCCTGGCAAAATTACTGTAATGCATAGCATCAAGTGGCTGTATTTCTTTTTTTAAATATGTGATAAAATGCAATATGTGTTCTGTAATATTTAATAGCGATAACAATAAACACAACTTCCTTCATGATTTGCACTGTTTTTTGAATACATTATTGTTGGCAAGCAATCATGGACTTCTAAAAGAGGACACAGGCTCGGTTGCATAAAACACCTTATATATCAATGTTAAGGAGGGTTTTACCTTATTTAAGGAAATTCAACAAGCGTATTGCATAAAATCGCACAGACATCGCTCTTCACTCAGGGAAAATACTGAGTGGTGATTGAGATTTTGCTGTAGTAGAATTCCATTGCATCCACGGTGACATCCATCATGACAGCCTTATCTCATTAACAGATCTTACTGTTAGCAGCTTATGTAGCTAAATACTGAAATTAACTGACTTTTCAATAAACAGTTTTGATGACCTGTTGCTCTTGCCAAGTTTAAAAATTAACTGCTTGGTTTAACAATCGGCAATGACAGTCTTTTCCTCAAAATGTTTCACACAGTCAGAATAAATAATTATATGGATTCATGGATATATTTTTTTACATTTTGATTGTTTCTGCATGTCATGCAAAATCACTCTGTGGTTAGTCGTTTTGCCTTTTTACAGGTGGAGCACAGCAGAGTAAAACTTCTCACAGCTTAAAATAAATCTTCTCTTTTCTTATCTTTTTTATGTTGGATTATTTTTAACTACCTTTTATAAAAAAAAAACAAAAAAAACCCACATTTCCTTGACTTCACGCTGTCGTGAACAAACCCTGGCTGAGCATGCATGTAGAAATACGTATTTATTTTTGTATGTTTCATGTACATTTAACTTATTTTGAAGACATTATTTAATTGAGCATTTAACTCTACCTACACTAAATTAGTTTGGTTATTTGGTATTTTTGACCAAATACCAAATAACCAAACAACAAAACGTTCTGTTTATGGCAGAATGTAAGTGCAATCGGTTGATAGGCCATGGTTACTACTGAGTGTGTGTGGATTGCAGAACCTGTCAAATTATACTTCATTTGCATTCCAGAGTGTTTTTACTGTAGTTCAATGGCACGGAGGTGTAAACTTCACAGCTTGGTGTTTTCCATACTTTAACACACCTGATTCAAATTATCACGTATTTATTAAGTCCTTCATGAACTGAATCTGTTCTGTTAGATGTGGGAACTGCACTGCATTTTACAGGCTGTGGCTCTATCATGGCTGAAATTCACTGCTGCTGGAGCAGTAGACTGTCCACTACTTCAGTGCTTGAACAGAGCTTTCCGTGGTGTTTTTGAGGACCAGACAAACTAAATGGAAAGAAAGAAGGTTATGGTTCTATTCAGGTATGCAGCAGACAATATTTTCCATCCCTGAAGATTTAGTTTTTGTTTTTTGGTCATCTTATTTGGCATGGTGGAATTGTGTAACGTCGTCTTTCAGCATATTGCTGTCAAGAGATCTATTATCTTTTGTGCTTGTAGAGAGGACTCCTGTTGGACGCTTCCATTTGTAAGGAGCTCTTTGCAGCCTCTCATCATCAGAGATTGAGAGGCATGATGAGCAAGTGGGGAGAGGGGGGCTTTGTCAAAATGGCCTGCCACGCCGCTGAAATAAGAGAGGCTCTTCTCCTCCTCTTGATGGCCAGGATGAGCCCTGAAATACAGCTAAAGAGCACTGGAGAGGGAACAAGGTCTGCTACAACCATGTAAACAACATAGCTAATGAAGACCCGCCAAACTGTGTTTTGTTTTGGAAAGATGACCTACAAGTGTTTGTACGACTGGACCAAAGAGCACAAGAAAATGGACAAAAACAACTGATTTCTGTTTGCATTGTAATGCCTTTTTTATCATACTCATCATTAGAGAGGATCTAGCAGCATTTGCCTCCTGTATACACAAACATCATTAATAAGTATATGTCAATGACACTAAAACCTCAAATAATAGTGAAAGTGATAAATGTGTCTCATTTGTATTATCTAATATAATATTTATATATCTGCAGTAACACTTTACTTGCTGAACTCTGCTACAAAACATTGACATAACCATTTCATAAACATGTGCAGATGTCATGTGCTGTCATACTTTTCATGACAAATTGTGATTAGTAACATAATAGTCTCAGTAATATATTCATTATAGTCATTCATGTTTTATAATACTGATAACTGAACTGACAGATGCCATAATGTCTGATATGTCGTCACATTTTTGCTGTGTAGTCTTGTTAGCCTTTGGAACATTAAATATTATGGCAAATAATATGCATTAATGTGACATATTACTGGACATGATCTGTCAAGACAACTGATGACATTTGTCAATGTTATATAGTAGGGTTCAAGTAAAGCGTAACTATACTTGCTGTGAAAAGCCTTGAAACACTACTCCGAGATCAATTTATTTAATGAAAATCACAGGACAACATAATCAGCACGGCTATAGCTGTCATTTTCCAAATTAACTTTAGAATATCTTATCAAAATCTTGTAGTATTCACAAACATTTTAAAAAGCTAAGGTACAAACAGTAATGTTCACTCTCTATATCAGGCAAACTTTTGACCTGTGTTCCAAAACTGGCCCATGTGGACATTTTATTATTGTACTGTTTAAGTGTTTTAGTCATAAAATATAGTGTAATGTTACATTTTTAAAACTTGATTTGGAAGCTACTTGGCTTCTTTATTTGTATATTGTGCTTGGCTCACCACAAACATTGCACTTTCTCCCCAAAAGACACAAAAGGTTTGGGCACTCATGTTCTCTTCTATTATCTTTTTTCTTTTTCTTTTTTTTTGTAGAAGGGTGTGGCATTTTTGCATCTCACAAAGATCATAGAGCATGTTTTTCATGTTCTTCAGATAGAATAGCCTATGATATGACAGATATGACATTTGTCCCACCTGAAAAGTCTATACCATCTTGTGCCGATGTTAAACTGTCATGACTCAAATTTTGATGCAGCTTCTGGAACAACATACCCTCTTTCTGACCACCATCCATGTCAAACATCATCCATGTCAAACAGGTCACACTGTTCTTCACAGTGGTTATGATAACTGAATGAGTCATTGAAACCTGCTGTGATTGTCTACTTATGTTTCAGAGCTCACTATGTTTTATGTATGTCACACAAAAATGACTTACACTAAGTATTATTTAAAAAAAAAAAAATCTACATTTTAAAAATGATGCGTTGAATTGACATGGTTCGAATGTTTTCGAAACGTCACAGGAGTAAAAATGTGAAACATTAGCACAGTTGCAAACTGAAAGACACCAATATTTTTTATTTAAACGCAACCCATTGACACATTTGAGTCTACAAGCATTAACAGTGCATGGATTTCTTTTGAAAATAAATATGTAAACTGTACATATAAATACATGTTACAAGTGGTATTACATAGGAAATATCATATTCAAAATAAAATGATTAGTTTCATTTTTCAAGACAGGAGGAAGCATTGCTGACAACTTCACAAAATCAGGAGAATACAACCCTTCCTGACTGTTCTTCTCCAGACAAATACAATTTCTTCCTTGCTGGCCTTCAGTCATATGCAGGGGTGCTTTAAACTGCTCAAGGACCCTGAGGGTATCAGTGCTCTCGGGCCCTATGGGTGTTCTTACACACAGCATCCAAAAACTCAAAACCCTTTGTTTTTAATAAAGATGCACTCACTGCCACTGACTTCCAGTACTGCCATCCATCATCTTTCTATTACTGCACAAACTTAAATGAAGCTAAAGTTTCTTATCCGTCAGTTTTTTTTTTTTTCCATTCCACCTAAAATTGCCACTATTGCATTCTGGTGCCTGTAACTGCTGCACCATTTAAGGTTGAGCGGAATTTTTTTAATGAGAAGCTGGCAAATAGGAAGTCAGTTTCAGCCTTACATAACTTAAACCCAGAACCAAGCCAGTAAAAGCCAGAGTCATAGTTTGAAATTTGCACTGAACTTGAGGTGAACTTCAACTTGAGCACATGTTTTAGCTGCACTTCGTTCAGTGTTGCGTGATGCTTCTCCAGTGGTGTGTGGTACAGTTTACTTAAACCATCAACATCATTAAAACAACCAAGGTACATGACAAGCTGTAGTCTATTGCCTGATTCGGTAGCAAAGGAAGAAGTAAATACGTGTAGGCCTGTGAAAACGTGGGGTGGCCAAGTTAGTAGACCCAATTTTCAAAGGTGCAGAAGATAAAATGAGATAAAATCAGGCACATAAGACATGCAAAGATGAGGAAAAACAAAGCAAACTAAAAAACCTAAACCTTATCATCATAGGTAAACCATACTGACACGGCAGGCATGAAAAATGTTAATGGTCCGTTCTTGTCCTACTTTTGATGCACTGAAGTAACATTAGATGTTTACACTGACATTCTCACAAAACACTGTAAATGCCACATTCACAGCAAACTGATGACAATGATGGTAAGAAGTTACATCTTTTAACCAAAGCTGGGGCTTTAAATTCAAACACTGGCATGCTCATAACAAGCTGAGCTTGAGGTGATAGCAGATAGCAACAGTTGCTGCGCAGTGACCGGAGGGCTTAGAAAAGAAGGTGGAGCTTGTTGGAGAGCGTAATAATTTGATTGGCTATAATACAATGACAGCACTCAAAGAAATTAAAAAAAAAAAAAAAAAAAATCTTAGAAAGTTGCCTTATAAATATTCTTTCCACATATATTTTTGACTGGGTAGGCCTGTTGTCAATCTGGGTGGGGGGAGAAAAAAAAAATGGGCATCCAGAGACCTTGAATTACTCAGGGCCCCTGTGTTTCATCCCAGCTAAGCCCATGCATTAAATTGCCTCCGGTCATTTGCCAATTCTCCTTCACAGAATATTCAGAATGCTGCAGCTCGACTGGTCCACAACCTCCTGAACTTCTCCCCAGTGACTACGCTGCTGAGATCACTCCATTGGCTTTCCATGGAAGCAAGAACAAGATATATAGCTCTGGTTTTCACATTCCAGGTTTCAAAGGGCTACAGCTCCTCACCTCGGTTTAGAAACACAGAGCTTCCACTGCATTCAACTTTTGACCTGTCCTTCCTTGAAATCTAAACATGCCTGTAAGGCCATGTTCTACTGCTTCGGTGTTTTCGCCCCTCAGTGGTGGAATAAACTTTCCTGTGAATTTCTCTGCACAGCCACACAGCCCCTTCTGCAGTGATCTGAAGACTTACTTCTTCAGGCAATACCCAGGTTAACACCCTATTGCTCTCATTCGCACTTCATTTCTGAAACACTGTGTCACTGCTCTTCAGTTCTCTGCCTCTGTTTTATTACTTTATTTTGAAAAATGCACTTAATTCACTCTCTTCAGTGTCGACACTTTTATATGTCTCTTGTCTTTTAGGTTAGAGTTTCTTGCTGTATTTCTAGGCACTTTGCATCACTTTAGCTTCTACTGTTTAAACATTTTAAGTCACTCTGGATAAGAGCATCTGCTAAATGACTAAATGAAAATGCAAAATGGAAATGAAGTATGCAAACATGCACTGTCACTACAGTGATCACACTCTAAACTGAGGTAACACAATCTTTTAAAGTCCCTAATGTTTAATGTATTTACTAAGTGTGAGGTACAAACTCAGCAGTACTAGATAATTAGTTTGGGGAACATGACGGTAAGTTCTCAGAAAGTTTAACTAAATTATACTGAAATGACAAACAGGTGTACAACTTTATATTGGGTCTCTAATAATAGTGTGTAGATACACATTAATAATACATACAACAACAATGTAACTGCTGGTGATGTATTCACTGTTAAGATGGATTACAGTCTTACAGCTTAGGTCAATATATCTGTATCTTCATGACAGTAACAGCAAACATGTTCTTTTGTAATTACACCTGTGTAATAGGGTAAACTGCTGCTTCTCAAACAAGAACTTTGGTGTACCAAATATCTTAACATACAACACAAATATTCACTTTTAAATACATGGACAGTTCCTGTGTAGTTATCTAGGTACAATTAAAATTGGGGTAGTATAATACCACACATTTTAAAAAATGAATTACATTAAAATGTAATGTTACATTAAAATGTTTAAAAATGTATGCTATTTCTGTGTAAATGCCATCACATTACAGAATGGTGTAAAGCCAGAACTTTGGTTAGGTTTGGTTAAGTATACTGCTACAGCTAGTTAAATGTTAAGAAAGTTGGTATTTTCTCTGCAGATGCAGTATAAGTACTCTTGTAATTACACACCTCCTGTTACAATCAGAATTTATCAGAAAAAAAACGCAAGTTTTTACATTCATGCATGAGTAATAACTGAAGTTCATACTTGTCTATGCACATAAGCTGTACTGTTGTAATATATCTGTAACAGTGAATACATAACCAATGGGTCCATTATTTTATGTATTATTAATGTGTAACTACACAGTTATAAAGTGGGACAATATAAAGTGGGACACAAACAGGTTTGTGAAATTAGCACCAAAGTAATTAATTATACTGGGAAAAAATAACAAGTAGCTAATTGAAATGACTAACAGGTTTTAGCTACTAAATTGATAAAGGAAAGCAAAGTATTAAAATACTTCATACATATTTGGAGTAACAAGGTGTTATGCACAAACTTACACTAAAGTTCACTGCAATGTTTCCTGCTTAAGCAGGAAAGAAAATTGGAAACACCTCTATCACAAAGAACAAAGATTTTTCTGAAGAACTCCACAGTAAAAATCATTGCTTTCTTTTACAGCCCAATTATAGGTAATAAACAAGTACGTACAATATGAGACTTTTTTGTAATTTGATTGTACAATCTTTTTATGTCATATAGCTACCTGGTACTTTTTACTCAAAATAACTGCACAGAGCCTAAGGGACTATAAAAGTAAGTGTTGCCCAAACAACATATAATCACTAAAAGTCATGCAATAGGTATTATATTCATAAATAAGAAAGGGTTGTGACTACATGGTACCAATACGCAGTTCTGTTCTGACAGGAGTTTGTTTAACGCAAACCATTTCTGAAATACTTTAATACTGTCCTATTCTCTCCAAAAACCTATTCATGGATTCATGTGAAGGTCTCTAAAAATTGAACATTTTTCCTCTGAATATTAGTACATTCTTAGCCATGTTTCATCTGGGGAAATGACTCTATTCAGGCCTACAAAATAGGGCACCCCTGATGAGGGAAATGAAGCATTATCTTTTGAAAGTGGCATGTTAAGATTTGATTTCTATGGAACCAGGTGGTCTATTAATTGGAGCTTAAAGCCAGATTGATTCAGAAAGTGTGGTTGGTGCAATTTTTTCTTCCCAGGAGATATTTCTATCCATTTCTAATAGCTTTATGCTCAGGATGATTGGACGCATTTGAGTTAATGCACAGTGGGCATCAATCACAGTACTGACATTTTCCCACTGACTTTAAAACACTTCAAAAGTGCGCTTCTGCTGCCAGCTGATATAATCCATGGATTGTGCTGCAATTACTAATGAGAAGCTCAATTCTAGAGATATGTTCTCCCTGAGTCATCAGTGGAGAGCTTCTTTTAGATCAGCACTTTTTACTTTGAAACCACTTTAACATTGCATACATAATAACTACAACAATAACACTCAGCTTAAAGAAGGCAGCAGTCTTAAGCATAAAAGTGAAGAGAAACTCACAGAAAAATGCATTTTATTATTAACATAAACAATTTATGACATAAAAAGAACACGATAGGTATGAACAGCTGAGTTAATTCATGAGGTGTACACAAGCAAATAGAAAACTGGAATTATCTAATATTTATCACTACATTTGTCTGGTCTATGCGATGTAATTCATATGTTTTTTGACGATTTCTGTGTTTGTTGCTAATTTCAGTAAGAAACTGGTTTTAAATTAACAATTTTTAACTAGAATGTTAGAGAATTTCAACTGAAAGGGAAGTAATGACTGATACTGAGCTTACTAGCCTACTGATGTAAGCCATTCGCCGCATGTTGGATGTCTAAATATATGAAATCGCAATCGAATGGGCACTGGACATTTAACCTTAACTAAGTACATCATAATACATTATATATGAGTAAGATAGTTTAGTATTTTTGTCTAAATAGTGGTTGTTTTGAGAAACATTTAATATTTGCCTAAGTACTTTTACTCTGCTTTGATGAAAGCCTTATTGGGTAGTAGCAGTAAAAGGGATTGCAAGAATTTTATGCATTTCAATCTTTGCAGTGCACATCATCAAAAGATTCAGGGAAATCTCTATGCATAGAGGACAAGGCCATAAACCACAAACGAATACCTATAACCTTCAACCTGTCAGATGGCACCGCATTAGAAAACCAGCATGTTTCTATGATTGATGTCTTCTCATGGGCTCAGGAATACTTTGACACACTGTTGCCAATAAACACTGCTGATCACTGCATCAACAAATGCCAGTTAAAACTATACTATGCAAAGATGAAGCCATATGTCAACAATGTCCAGAAACTCTGCCAACTTCTCTGGGCTTGAGCTCATGTGAAATGTATTAATGCACAGTAGAAACATGTATTGTGGTCCGACGAGTCTACCTTTCATGTTATTTCTGGAAAAAAAAAAAAATGTTGTGTTCTCTGGCCCAAGAAAGAAAAGGACTATGCTGATTTTTACGAGCAAAAAATTCAAAAGCCACAGTCTGTCATGGTATGGGGGGGATTTAGTGGTTAACCTGCACATCTGTGAAAGCATTATTGATGCTACATTTTGAAGCAAAACATGCTGCTTTCCAGATGCATCTTTTTCAGGGATACCCTGCAGTCCAGAACTGTCTCCCATTGAAAGCATGTGTCAAAATATGACAACAAAGGCCTATAAGGTTGAACAGCTGAAGACTTGCATAACAGAAGAATGGCAAAAAAATTGCATTTAAAACTGGATCAATTGGTGTCTTCAGTCCCCAGATGATTGTTGAGCATTGTTAAAAGAAAAGGTGATGTAACAGTCGTAAACAAGCTCCTGTGCCAACATTTTTGGAATGCATTGCAGGCATAACATTTGGAATGAGTGTACAAGTTTATGAAAAACAAATTAACAAGGTAAAACAATTTAATACAGGTTAAACTGACATTTAGGTTGCTCTTGAATTGATTTATTTGCAAAGAGTGCTGTTGCAAATAGGCTCTGGCAATATGCAGAAGTGTTTTTGTTCTTTCAGCACTAGCAAAAAAGATCAGAGACCCTGATGTAAAGAAAAATAGTCAAGCTTTTGTGTCTTGACTTTAGCAAAACAATCTCCTGTCCTATTTTAAACTTAGATTAAATCACACAACTATTAGTTGATGAAAAAAAAAGAAAAATCAAAAGTAGGCTTCCGTCAGTAAAACCTTGCCATTTCCACTCCTACATGTGTGTTACAAACATACCAGTATTTGCAGGATGATGATTCATTTAATATGATTTCAATGAAGGCATGGGAGAACATGCATGAGGATATGATTCCTCCATTATGAGGGATTCAGAATCAGTAGGTCAATACTGTTGTTCACTATATGGCAATAATGTACATGCTGGAAATTGATTTCTCAGACTATTATGGGTAAGTTCTTTACTTTCAATATTTAATATGTCACAGGTTATGATGATGGCTTGTTGAGAGCAGCAAAAGGCTATATTCAAAATGACAGTTATGATATTGCAGGGTAAAAGTGGTCTAAAGAGGTCTTCGAGATAATGGAACTGAAAATGGAAATGTGTAGATAGAGGTTCAACACACCACACTAAAACACAATGTTAGCGCTTTTTAAAAGTAAGTGGGGGTGAAGAAGGTACTGGCAAGTCTATTAAGAAGATTGTGTACAGATGTGACTTCTCCCTAAAGCCTCTAGAAGATATGTAAAGACCTCTATACGGGGAGAGTGAGACAGAGAACATGTTTGTCAGAAAGAGAAAAGAGTGATTCAAATTTGTAGCTGAACGGGTGGGCAGCGATATAGAGTTTGTACATGGTAAACAGGGATTTGGAAAGCAGCAAGCTTTTCTCTCTAAATGCTTTGCTTTGCAGCCAACTGCTAGATGAATTACTGACTACAAAGGATGCAATCATATGTAGGAAGAATTGTGCACACACTTATGCACCATTCAGGAGCTATTATTCATAGTAAATGGACTTGCAGTTTGTGTAATATGCTTAAATTGCACCATACACTACACTTTTAACATAGCAACCATTCCTCAAATCTCAGCTCTGGCAATTTCTTCCACTGTTTTTCCCAACATCTGCTGCTTTTTGTCTGACTAGTCCAATGGCTCTTTGAGAATTCTACGAAATACTGTTTTATGAGGAAAAAAAAAAAGAAAATGTTCACTGTTTTGAAATGCTCCATGTGTAGGGTTTCACTTTGCTTCTGGGTTGACTTCTTCATCCTCTGAGATACAGATCAGTCAGAGAGAATACAATACAGTGAGTGGAGATGGAGAGAGTGAAAATAAACAGGTAGAGGAACAGGATGCAATTTGTAATCACCAGATTGATTAACTCTAATTAGAATCCATAAACGCTGCCAACTTCTCTTAGTTTCAATTTTTGGCTTGGTTCCTTTTTTCCTTTTTCAATTTTAGTTCAGTTTGTTGAACACAAATTGTAACTTTCACCGCTTGTTATTCATTCGTGCTTATATTGAATGAAAAGCTGACTAGATTATGAAAAAGAAAGTCCTGCACAGGCACATGCATGTCACAGCTTGGAGAAATGCAAAATTACCATTTAAAATGTCTGAGCACAATTCATTACCGGTGTTTGGATGAACCGATAATGAAGCACACTTATCAAACAGTGTCCACTTGAGATTAGATCTTCAATGATATCTTGATGTTCAGTGATTCATATAATTTCAGTCTTTCTCTCATTAATGTATCCTTATACTATTTTCAATCAAACAAGAGTCTTTCTGCACAAAGGCATAACGCCCAAGCATGATTTGAGAATTATGCTCTAATTAAAAGGTAATATTTTTATGCAAATATTTTGATTTTGTGATTCTGAGCTCAATGAATCCTTGAGTATTCATGGACTATGGGGTTGTCATGATCACTCTTGGATCACAAAACATCTCATAATGACTTTGGTAATATTTATTTACATAATAAGTGGTTTGGTAGATCTTTCTGCGAATGTTGTATACATGATACATTGTACTGTAAATATACTGATAATGTGTTATATGGAAATCATGAAGCTGTACTATGATTTACAAAGTATTTATAAATGTTTATGTGCACAATATCTTAAGCATGAATATCACTGTCCAAAGAAAAACACGTATCTCCATTTTTTGCAATTTTTACTTTTCTAAATCATTTGAACATGGCAGCTGTCCTTCAATTTCATGATGAACGGACCAACAGAAATGCTCCAAAATAGCTTGAAAAAAAATATTTTTCCAATAACTTACATTGAAAGTAAGGAATGTTTTTGCCTTCTACTGTAAGGTTACTGTTTTGGGGATACATGTTTTTCTTTGGACAATGAAATACATGTTTAAAAACAGGTTATATATTATAATACATAGTGTGTTCAGGCTCTAGTATATGTTATTTTTCACAAAAATGGGCATGTGTTATAATGCATCAAAACATAAGGTATATTTGGCTTGTTGAAAGAAAATAAGGTAATGCCAACAAAAGCATTTATGGTATGTTCATTAATACAGTAACAAACCATTAGAATTACATAATTATTTTTGAAACATTTATTAAATACATTCATTTGGCACCTTTGTGCTCTTGAGTGTGTGTAGATTCCGTTCTTACCTAAGAACAAATCCCAAATAAGAAAACGTTGGTGAATGTTGGAATCTTCATGAAAACTGTGCGAGTTTTAAGAAAAAATCTCTTCTTAAGAACGGTTGATAAATGAGGCCCATTGATCATATCAGATTTTGTATCAAAAGTTAATGGTGCAGCCCTATTGGCTACTGTTACCATAAATGTGATCACAAATGTTGTTTATATGGCAAATAACCAAGATAAGGAAAAGGTATATTAACCACTTTATTTCAAATAAAATTTGTAATTGTCCTGGTAAGGTACAGCCTATGATACTAAACATATGGTAAGGCTACTCAAGAAATATCCAAATTACATTTAGTATAGTTCAAAAAGAGCATTTAAGGCTGATACAAAACCTATGCACATTGCAGTACCTACTACAAGTAGCTTTCATGAGCTGTACAGTAATGTTACAGTAAAGTCACATTATCATTCTGGATCTGTGCCTCTTGGTCGAGCTCTTGGTCTCTTGGTCCTGCTCAGTGATAGTAAGGGTATAATGTTGAGTACTTTTTGAGCCATTTGTGGTGTTGTCTTATCTGTGTGTATTTGGAGTTTGTGATCTGTTCAATAGTACACTTACGTTCTCTGTGGAAAGAGTTATTGTTGAATTTACTGTTGTGTTATTGTTAGTGAAGATTGCTATGCTAGCAAACATAAAGGCAAACATAAAGGCAAACAATGTGCCTGGTTGAAATTACTTCTTTTCATAACTTTGCTATAAATTGGCTGTGTCTATTGTATTTTTGGGTAACCCATAAATGATTTTGTTTTGACAAGAAGAATGATGTAGCAGTGCTTCTCATCAATGTAAAATATTTTATGAGACACACAGACAGGTACATGTAACTTATAGGAATATCAAATGGCATTAATCTTTGTGCCAGTCTTGAATGTTTTATGAAAAGTGTGTCTGTGGGAATTTGTGCCTATTCAGTCAAAAAAAAAGGCATATGTGAAAGCAGACACTGATGCTGGACATGAAGGCCAGTGCCTGGTTGCATGAAACACCTTAGGTTTTTTCCCTTGAGTATGAACCTTAAGGGAGAATTTTCCCCTACCAAAGGGAATCTGTTAAGGGTGTTGCATAAAACCCCTTAGGCGTTTTTCTTAGCTAAGGGAAAACACTGAGGGGTTTACTACAGAGGCTTTGCTGTAGTGAAATTCTATTGTATCCATGAGAGTGTTCTCTCATTAATGGAACTGACTATCAGCAGATAACCTAGCTTAATATTGAAACTAACATTCTCCTAAATCAGTTTTGATAACCTGTTACTCTTGCCAAGATGAAAAGTTGGCCGTTTTTGCATGTTAGTCAATCCCTTTACTGATGAAGGAGGTGGGATTTTACCAACCAACAAAGTTTATATCAGTATCTATATGGATGGAGCAGAGCAGATTAAAACTTCTCTCACTGTTTGAAATAAAAT
>JAILXH010282224.1:947-15063 GCA_023558415.1 Piaractus mesopotamicus | reverse complement strand
AAAAAAAAAAAAAAGAGTCAGTGAGAGATGGAATGAGAATCTCATTCTATAATGTTCTCATTCAAGCATTTGCCAAATACTGGGTGTAGAAAGAGATAAAGAAAACAGAAAAGAATGTATGACAAAGACGAGTGAAGTAAGAGATGGGGGAGAGAGGAAAAACATGGCTTCTGATGGTTTGTTTGTGTGTTACAAGTTGCCAGGCATAGGGCGGTGGGATTATGGGATTGGCCTCAGGTTGTCCTCTTGCGGTGGGCAGATCAGCCATTTGAACAAGGCACACCCATCTGTGAAACACACTTGCACACATTTCACTACAAAGTACAGAGCATGTGTGCACAATCACACATATGCACTACTATGCAATACGTAACACATCCCTGGAGCGGCCACAAATACACTAACATCACTGGCGTATACACTCTGATACACTTCATTAGAGCACACAACACTCCCTTTCCATGCTTAACTGGAAAAGATCTCAGCAGGATCGAGCCCTGAAAGCCGATCTGGGGTCAGTTTATCTCTGCTTTGCTCCGACTCACTATGGGCCAAGACTTCAAAGCTGACTGAGTCAGCTGTAAGACATGTTATAAACATACCATGTATTGTATGGGTCGAAGTATAACAATGGCAGTTCTAGTATATTGCTTACAATAATCAAGCAATTTTGTGGTGAGGCTGGAAGCAATACGTCAGCCACAAATCAAATTCTCCCTAACCCAAATGTAGTCAATCAGTCAAGACATGTTTTTCATCTTTAATTTTGCACAGGACCTACAAGTCTAATTTAACTAACAAGCAATGGAAGCTTATAGCAATCAGTTTAGCATTGTGCAAACTGCATGTCAAAATCATCACACTTGGTTTAAATGACTGCAGGTTGTTTAGCAATCTAGACTTGTTTGTGTTAGTTTCTGAACTATGTTGCATAGCCAGTAGTCTCGCAAGCCAGACTTCTGCCTGACATCAGATGGTCTGGTGCATTTTTTCCCTTAACCTGGCCAAGAACCGCCTACTTTGATAGAATAGGGCCTTCTGACTGACATGCAGCTTAACCAATCATTGTTGTTTTTGTGCCAGAGGCAGAAGTGGTTTGCGCTAGTTAGTATACCTCAGTTTCTAGCTTTTAAATGCTTCAAAGAAAACTAGTGAATAACTTAAAGTTCTGATACTGTGAAATTCACACACATTTTTCAATCCATACAATATCTTACTCCAAAAGACTTATCAAGGCACGCAGAGCATAACTTTTTCCCATCGGTCAAATTAAAACCAGTGCATGGATGTGCGTGCAAACAGTCATTTGAATAGCCAATCAGAATTCAGCTGACACAATCTCAATAGCTGTGGCCAGGTTAATGTGCAACAGATATCAGATGGTCCACATCTCTGTGGGCAGAGCATCTGAGACAACATATTCAAAAACAGTAGTAGTGCCCTGAAGCCTGAATTTTGCCTTTTGTTACTGATACAAGTACATACAAGGGAAAAAAGGAAAACATCTGAGTGGCACTGGGACCCTAAAGACTGGTTCAGAGACCACTGGTGCTTCCATGCGGAGAGGCTAGTGCATGTATTTGCGTAGCTTGTTCCAGCTGATGAACAGCAAATAAGTTGACGAAAGTTAAACTTATTTCCATCAAACAGGATACACAGAAGTTTAGCTGAGGTATGTGCATTATGGCCGGTCTTTTATAATACATGGAATCTCTACTAGATAGTTCAAGTGCCTAATGTCAGCCTATATGTGTAGCGTTTTCAATGGGATATCCTGCACGTTGATTGTCTCAATAAAGGAATATTTTAGTAAAAAAAAAAAAAAAAATTAAATCAGCCAAGATGCATTTGCCATCAAACATTCTTTCTTATGTTCTGCATTGGAGCTAGGCTCAGACTCAATGATGGTTGCTCCTGCTGTTTTTAACAATGCAACACACTTCTGTCGATTTTTTACAGATAACAGAATGGTATTAAGTGTCAGAATCCACATAAGCAAGCCCCAGGCATACTTCAGACACTAAACATGTCTTGGCTGATCAGCTACATTTGGGGTAAGGGGGAAATCTGATTCTTCACTGAAGTATTCCTTTATGGGTTTGAATGGACAATGTTTCTGTTGTCAAAGATTCTGTATAAACAAATATCAGCATCAGTGAAACACTTTCAACTTGCCTGCTTTCAGCTATGTTTTTGAATCTACTTTAGACAGCTCCTGGACCGCAAGGGCTTCCTTCATAAGACTGTTGTCAGAACTTCTGACAATTCCCACAAAAGCTGTTCTGATCACACACCATGAGGGGAACCTAAAAAGCACCTCCAGAGCATCACTAGACTTTGCTGAAGGGCTCCTAGCTCCCCTCTTCACCTTCACAAGCCTGCTGCTGTTCATATTTAACACAGTACAAACGGTTCTCGCATGAGCCACTCTCCAAGTTTCCATGCAAATGTGAGCTATGCTTCAAATGTCAGCTTTTTCCTCTCCCAAAGTGAGGAGATTAAAGATGGCAGACAGAGAAGGAAAGTGCACAGGGCTCTGTCCAAAATCTCAGCACACTCCCTTCCCTCCCACCCCATCCTGCTCAGTGGAGATGAATAGGGAGATTATCACACATTCAACATTCTGACAGAATCAACATCCTGCTCTCCGGGAGGTAGAAAAGGAGTTGTAATCTTATTGTTTGTAATTTTATGGCCCTCTTAAGATCCAGCCAAATTGTCTTGAGGGAGTATGACTACAAGGAGTTAGAGACTGGAGAGAACTCGGAAACATCCCAAAAGCATCACTGTGCAAAGAACATCATAAAGTAATCTTTTTAGGAGTTAGGGTGTTTCCCTCAAACCATCACAGCCATGGTAAACTATGATCAGCACTGTGTTTGGGGAACAGGGCTCGTAATTACTGGGAATAAAAGACGGGCGCATTAACTAGACCTAGGTGGCGTGACTACCTGTGCTACAACAGGAAAAACATAAACCTACACATTAATGCAGTGTTCCAGGACTGGGACTGAAGAATAGTGGATTAGGAACAAGGTTTAGAAGATGGGTGTAGATTCTGATGCTAGATTGAAGTTTTAGTTCAGCAAAAAATCAAATTACACAATTTGCCTCTTTGTCTAAATGTCACTGGTCAACCAAGATATATTCAGTATCTGAACTTTGCTTCTTTTCCCACACAGCATTGTGTAGCATACTGTTAGATGGCATAGTGTTAGATAGTATAGTGTTAGATAGTATTGTTTAGACAGTATAGTGGTGCATAGTGTAGCATTACACAGCAGTACAAAGCACAGCTACACCACATAGAATGTGCTGCAGTGAGAGCAATGAAGCTCAAGTACACTTTTTGTACAGATTTATATGTATAGCAATTAGTATCAGCTGACTGTCTCTTTACAAACTGTTTCTGAGCTAAAAGATGACTAGGTGAAATAAACTGTGATGTTACTAGGCTAGTGACATTAGCATTTGTCTGTTCATTAGGGATGTGAATGGGTACTCGAGCACCGTTCAAGGTGGCAGTATTCAAATACTGAAACTGCTATTCAGGAACTTGAGTTAATTTTGTGCCAAAAGTTTTAAATAGAATAGTAAAATCCACAAGCAAAATATTATGTATCAAAATGTCCAAGATACAGCTGTTTAAATCAGTGTTTATTAACCCTGTTTCTGATGACCTGCACATCCACACGGTTTCAACTATTCCTTACCTTAAAACATCTGGTCCAGCTCATCAACTGATTAATGAGCCATTTATGAGCTGCATCAGGTGTGTTGGGTCAGGAAATTGTTGAATCTGCCGTGCTGTGAGTCGACGGAAATAAAGTTGAGGCAGCACTGCCATAAACGCAGTGAAGAGCACAAAATACCGCTGATAGTAGCCAGCTACAAGTTACTGCTGCTGTGAGATCGATGATAGACAATAATGTTTAATCACTACAAAGGGAATAAAGTTGACATATCATGGTTGGTCGTTCTGTTCTGGGGGGGTACGAAGGCTGTTATGTCAGTGTGTTCTTGTTTTTACCCACAGAGTGCCTCCGTCTCCGTAACTGAAACAGGGTTCCTATTTGACCAAATTAGTTTACAGAATGTGCTGCTCCACATCATTACAGTGAACTAACTTAAGATATTTAAGCAGTTTAGTTCCATATCCAGAATGGCTAGCCTAGTTAGCCCTGGAGGACACTGCTAGGCTAGCTAGTGCTAGCATCTGCAAACTTGAAAGGTGGTACAGCTTCGTTCATTCATACAACAACTAAGTTTCGTCAATGTCCAAAATGTTATCCTTTAACACAGGTGGACACAGGACCCATAAACATGTGTTATATAAATCATTTAAAAGGAATCTGATAAACATTGCTGACAATGTCAGACAGGCCAGTACAACACTGCACCCCCAGCAGAGCTCAGTATGTGTTCCGCCATGCTGGGGGCGGTTCACGCTGAGTGTGTTCAGAAGACCCGTCACTCCAAACCAGTTGACCAAAAGAAAGTGCAGGTGAACGCCCTCTAAGACCCACCCCCTGTCAAAAAATGCCGAAAGTCATTAGAAAAAAAATTCAGAAGCAAAAGAGCGATTCCGGATGCAAAAAATGTATCAGCAAAATGAGCAAATAGAAAATTTATTTAAAAATGAGAGAACTTTTGGCAAAAAAATAAACTACATAAGGAACTAACAATTCAATAAAACGTCGCATTTATGTTTTAACAGGACAGCTCAATGTTATAGTTTTGCTTGTATTTATGAGTAATTATGTATATTACATTCTGTCACTCCAAAACTCGAGTGCCTAAACATGAGCGGACTGTCAAGGACACCTTGATAAGGACGTGATTGAGAAGGCAGATGTAGCATGGCTTTACTGTTAACCACGGTAATTAGTATAGCTGAGGTTAGTGAGGTCCAGAAACAGTGAAAATATATTTCTCTGACAAACTAACATGTTGGCACATCCACTGCGGAAAAAATGCCTCTGGTAAGACAATGAATTCTCATCAGCATCCAGTGTCGTACCAGCTGTAGTTTTAGCTCACATCCGAAGAGGGGCCTCCATTACTCTTTCAACATATTTCTCACATTCACGTATTTCTTTGCTTGCTGCAAAATTTTTGTGCAATTTTTGTTAGCCTTTTAAATCCAGTGCTTTCACATAACCTGTCCCTACAATAGTTTATTTCAGCCAAAGTACCATTTAGTTTTGCAGTTTGTTTTTATTTTCTTCCCCATGGTTAACTGGATTTCTGTTTACTGCAGATACTCAAATCTTAAAATTAGTTGTAATGCACATCCTTACTTTTTATTTTAAAGATTTCAGACTGAATGTCTCACTGTGTAAATTTCAAGCCACGTCGCCTACCGTCGTTTTTTGCGGTGTCATTCTGGGATTAATTTAATGCAGTAATCGTAAATTGCTGAGTGGCACACAGTGGTGCTTAGAGAAACTGAGCAGTGCTGGAAGTCCCAGAGCGTGCTGACAGCAAATGTTGGCAGGGGTGTATGCACCTTATTTAAAAACATTTTTTAAAATTTTGTGCAACGAGGCTCGGCATGTTCAGCGCGCAGTAGCCTTAATGTAGCTGACAAGTAATATAATGTACTCCACTAGGGGTGCGGGAAAAATTCAATTCTTATATGCATTGCGATGCAGACGTGGACGATTCTGAACTCTATACTCCACCAATTAGCATGATGCAAACTACATGTTTCAATCATCACACATTTGTTTCAAACTGCGCTTAGTTGAAAATAATCTGAAAGAAATTTGCTTACACAGTTTCTGTTGATGTTAACTATTAAAAAAGAGACAAATCACTTTTCTTCATCTTTCTCTCTCCTCATAGGTTTATCCAGATGATGCTGGTGATGTGCAACCCTTTGCAGGTGAGTTAGTGCATGTGTGTGTGTTTTAAGTGATTTCATTGCACATGTAACAATGAGCAACATGCACAAAACTTTGTGAGAACTTGGAGATATCTGAAAAAAGAAAGAAGAGGGAAACTGGCGGGGTAGGGAGAGATAACACCCCTGTGCTTATGCTACTATCCCTGCAGGTGTTCGGAGTTGACGGTGTGAACTTCAGCGTGCACGTGGAGAATCAGACTCGTGCACGAGATGCCATGAGTCGAAGACAGCCCCGAGTCTACCAGCTCTACAGTCGCACCAGCTGCAAACATGTCCAGGTGCTGGGCCGCAAGATCAGCGCTCGCGGAGAGGACGGGGACAAATTCGGTAACAACACACACACACATACAGTCACACAAAGGGTCTAAGGCCTGTCTGACACCTTCACTGGAACCTTTTGTTCTCACACTCCATCTTAACTTTGCCTCTCTCTGACAACTCAGCCTTTCTTTCATTCTCTCCCCCCCTTTCTGTCTGACTCACAGTCTCTGTCTCTCTCGATCTCATTCACACGGTACAGAAAAGGGCAGAAAAATAATGAGATCGCGAGAAAAGCATGTATCTGCAGACAAGATGTTGGCAAACAGACTAGAAGACAAATAATATTGTGCTTATTCTGTGGTACAGAGACATACACACACAGAGGAAAGATGTAGTGAGGAACGTGTGTGGAAAACAAAGACCTCAATGACTGCTGACACTGTGATTCACTGAGGGGAAAGGGGAGGGAGACTGAAAGAGAGAGGAAGAGGGAGTGAGAGATGGATAGAGCACAGTCAGCGCTGGGTGTTAGACAGAGTGTTAGAAACTCACCTCCAGATCGATCTTTCCATTGATCCTGCGTTCTGCCCGTGGTCTTTCCCTCGACGCTTTTAAACAGCACGCTGACCATCTCCTCCCCCTCTCCTTCTTCCACCTTCAGCTCATCCTCTCTGTCTCTTCATTCATCCATCCATCCATCCATCCTCCCCCACTCTCTCTGTGTGATGCACAGCAAAGCCATACAATCAATTCCAGAGGAAGTTGAAAGCTGATCCATACCCTATGTATGTGACTGTCCTACAACAGCAACAGCATTTACATTTATGTATAGTACCTGGCTTTTAAAACTCTGAATTCATGCTTCTGTGGCATTTTAAGAATTTAAAGAGCATATGTATGGTAGAAAACTGCATTTCCCTGACTTTTTTAAAATAAGGGTTTGATGTAGTATGTAACAGTGTTAGTTTCATAAACATACCATTCACTTCCCCAGTACATGCAGCTGTTTTTAAATTCAATCATTCATTAAATTAATGTTTTTTCTGACAGCACGTTAGCATATATTCAGCCTATGTCAGTTTAGCCTCACCCATTCATGTTAAAGTGGTAAGGGTATGTTAAGCCCAGCCCGGACTATTTTTGAAAGAGGCACAATACAGGACAATCAGATCCCTAAAAACAGAGCAACAAAAACAGCCTGTTCACTTCTAACGGATAAAAGGAAGTCTGAGATAAAAATAAAGTATGACTCTTTTTCGTACCTACAGACCACAGAGGGAAAAACTTATGTGCCCTTTAAAGTTTACCATCCTAACTCATTCAATTATGGCAGTGACTAAAGGAAAAGAGGAAGACCGAAAGCAATGGGAAGAGTATAAGAGGAAAGAGCCAAAGGGAGGGCTTTAGGACAGATTGGTGGAAGAGAAGAAGGGAGTGAGAGCTTATTGATTTGTGATGACCCCTGCGCTTATAAAGGTCATCTAGAAACCATTTTAGGGCTTTATCTTTAAACAGGCACGCTCCCTGTGAAATGCACAATGCATGAACGAAACACACATATACACTCACATACAAATACACTCACATACAAAGACCTCCTAAGCACTTACTAAATAAAAGTAAATGAAATGTATTAAATGATACCCCATTGGGAGAACAAGATGTTTGTTATATGTCATACTTAACTTATACAGGACAAAATTGGATCAACTGATCACTGGAGGTCGATTTTGAAGTTGAATTGCACTGACCCAGGCAAATATGATGGTTATCAGTAACTGTGTCAATCAGGAAAGTCAGTGTCAGTCATACTGGGGATTAATCTGCTAAAGAGCACCAGGTTATCTCTCCTGCTTTAACTCTGTTTATCTCTGGCTTCGTCTCACAACTGCTGCTGACAGTGCTGATGCCAGTGGTAGAAGTCAATCATTAGAATCACAGCAATTATTAGAAGCCACTGTTTGACTCAGCTCTCAAATAGCCTCAATCATCGTTAACTCCTTTCACCGTCCTGAAAATTTCACCTGAAATAAATGTAATACTAGAAAGGGATAAATATACTTGTAGCATCATTTCTATGCTGTTTCAAATATTTAAAGTAAGGCACAGTTATGTGAATGTTCAGTACATTTATTCATCGTCTCAAATCAAACTTCAGTTTACAAGTTTACTATAAGACGGCAAATTCCATCCATGGGCAATGTTTTGGCTTTTCAAGGTTTTGACAAATTTCATATATACTTAACCTGAGGTAAAGACTGATTTTCGTAAATCTAAGAAAAAAAAGAGACTTAGAACAGTCAGTTTTTTATCATCATATTTCTGAATAAAAGTACATGAGGAGAAGGAATAAAGCACAGACACACAAAATTAAGGTTGTTTTAACTAACCACTAACACTGCATTTTACTTTACAGTGTAAATTTTGTTGTCTTTCACTTAGCTGTTTAATCAAGCATTGATTTTGCTTTTTTTCAAATCAGCCGAGTAATTAAGTCGCAGTTCTGCGGGCTAGAGAAGAACAACTAAAGTGTAGAACAGAGTAGAAGAGGAAAAATATATATGAGCTCAGGAGAAACATCACCAGACGATTTGGTAATGCAAGTAGCATTTTGTGCCATTTATCCATATTGTTGGTCCCTCTTCTTTAACAGGTAAATCAATTATTAAAAGATAGTATGTTGTATTTTGTGTATTATTTATCAGAATGTGTCAAAAAAAACATTACGTACCTTAGTCTTTGAAAAATTTGTACAGAGTGGTGACAGAGAACGTCTCATAGTAATGAGCCTAAGTGAAAATTTGAGTCAACTTAATTATTCAGGTTGTTTTAATTGTATCAGCAAACTCATCTTACCAACAGGTGAACCAGATCCCCACTGAATAGTGAAACTGATTTATCAGAATGGAATAACTCTGCCATAGACTTTTCTTTCTCTCTCACTTATTGTGTGTATTTTATGTTAGAGAGGTATGCAGTTATATCAGATTAGATGCCGTGGGTTCCTCTTGACAATACAGCAAACCTTACCAAGCACACTAGGGCCAATAATACATTAAAACAGCTATATGGATGTAAATTACAGTATGAAATATTACAGTCTTTTCATGAAGTACTGCATTTTGTTTACACTGAAAGCAAGATATAGCTACAGAATCATAAACATATAGCAGCTGTGCAGATCACTAAATAGGGCTGAGTGACTTGGGGAGAATATGTAATTGTGCTTGTTTTTTCATGCATATCCATTTTTTCAGGCTTCGGGTTTGAGCACTGAACGTAGCGTGGCTCAAGGGCAGTTCATAAACTCTGAGTTACTAGGTTAAATTTCTCCACTTAAAACTTGTTAAGACAACTGTAAATAATGTAGGACATAATTTAAACTGTACTCTTGTGATTTTTATAAAAATGATTAATTGTTAAGCCACATTACACAGCAATGTTCAACATAGAAACCTTGCAATTCATGAAATAAATAACTTTTGTTCATTTAATAACCTGTGCTATGAAAACACAAATGGGCTGTGCCAAGCTAGCAGTGGTGTATACTCACATTTAAAGATAGCTCTACCTGACACATGATATTTGAAGCTTGTACTGTTATATTTTAACATTGCACGTTATAGTTTAATAGTTTATAGTTTAATCCTGCCTTACTATGAAACAATACTTCATGCTAGCGTTAACCTAGCTGTCCTGACTGATTAAATGGACAAGGAGTCAACTACTGTTAATTATCAGAATAAAGACACATGTCAAATAATTACTGGATTACGCTCAATAAATATGGATAATCAGGGATGCACTGATACCGATACTGGTATCGGGTATCGGGCTGATGCCGTGCTGATTTACTCGTACTGGTACTTCACCAATACCAACAGTCCCATACTCGCTGTGACATAAGCCGAGTGTAGGCTACCGTGCTAACTTAATGAACCAAGGCAGTAAAGGAGGCTCTGCTCACACGGAGGAGAGTTGCTGACTCCGTGATAGTCGGACATAAAGTCATCGGTCACTTTAAACATTCCGCTTCGGTAGTTATATTCCCGCCTGACCTACACCGTGCAATTTTAAACCGTTTGAAGCACAAAATCACAGCTGCTTCCCCAGTGCGAGTGGAGACACGCAGGCGGAGGAAAAGATGACATTTGCTACTAAAGCCCCTCTATACTGACTTTCCTCTATTTTAATGAGTAGAATAGTGAGGTATAAACGTTCATACGGTGACTTTCTTTGTTTGTAAAACAGGCTGTAGAGAGACCGCACTGTCCAACCGTGTTCATCTACACATGGTTTTAGCTTCAGAGCTCAGCGTTGTCACTGAACTACAGAGGCTGTTATTGAAATATACAGATAAGGAGCATCAAACTTGTGAAACACACTTTACTTACAGCTGTAACGTGCAGAAGTGCTTTTCTGATGTGGAACAAATCCCGCTCTCCTCCACAGCAGCGCCACTCGATCAAAGGTAGTTAACTAGGTTAGCTCGCATAGCTAATACACGTCATTTAAAATCACCTAGCTAGATTTTAATGATTTGAATTGTTTATGGTATCGGACTTGGTATCGCCGAGTACTAAAAAACACGTACGTTACTCGTATTTAGTCTGTAAAGAGCGATATCGAGTTGTCTTCACCTTTAGAGGTTAAAGTGACAGTTGGTTTCGGCACTAATCCGTCGAGTTTTGAATTTGAAATGAGCGCGCGGCTGCAGCGCAGAGCCGCAGCCATTGGTACGCTGTATTAAAGGGGAATTCCACCGATTTTTCAAAATTTCTCCATAATTCAGTGGTTACGATATAAATAAAGTCATCCAGAGTGATTTGATGTAAAATAATGTATCTATAGGGGAATTTGCCAACACAGATTTTCTTTACAGTGGTGGTGATAGGAAACAGAGGTCCCAGTGTCTACAATGCAAATATAGCCATGTACTGTCCAAAACCAACAGTGAGCCTATATGTTGGTGACGGTAAAATAATGGTCAGTCTGTTTTCTTTGGGGACTGTTTTGCCTTAGAACATCCTTCATGTATCCCTCCACCATGAATTGACCAAAATATAATGATTAAAATACGTTTTAGACCAAAACTCTGTCACACCACTACCATAAAACAATGTCTCAGACATCAGGCAGTATATTCCTAAGCATTTCATGTATGGTTTCTTTTCAATAACTGTCTGCGAGGGAACTTTTAGAGGTGGACATCTAGTTCCCATCACTACCACTGTGAACAGTTCTGGCTCAGTACGCTTCTCCAGCACAGAACATTTTACATCAAACCACTCTACATGACTTTTTGACATGTTGACCATTTAATCGTGCAGAAAATTTGAAAAATCAGAAGGATGAAGCCCTGTACAAACCCTGAAGAAATAGAGTTAAACTGCATCATATGGGCTAATCTAGTGGTCCAGCTATTATCGTCCTGTTATAATGGATAGGAATGGCCGGCTGGATACGCTTTACCTCTGCGTGGTCCTAGCGCCAGTCCAAGTTTCTGCTATTTTTCAGAACATACTATCATCTTTTAAAGCACCATGTACCCCTGCTTAAAAACAAATGTGATGAGCGTGATATAGAGCACTTGAAAAAGTTGTGAGCAGGCATCGCCAGCGTTATCACTGTAAATCAGGCATACAATGTATTTTGAATCTGGTGACCAGCCAACAGGATGGTCAAGTTCTAGACAGAGATAAAAGTACAGAGCTCAGTTAACTGCTTCATAGATTAAAGGAATCATTGTCAGTTCAAGTCAGCCTTCAAGACAATGGCTCAGCAGTCAGATAGTAAAGCCTCCTAGTAATGTTTTATTACTTTTTAGAGCAATTTTAGTACCTTTTAAGAAGCATTTATTGGCTCAACCTTTACACCAGTCCAATCTTATTCACAAAGGGCCGGTGTGGCTGCAGGTTTTCATTCCTACATAGCAGATCACCCGATCAGCAGTTTGAAGACAAAAAACAACTGATTAAACAAGTGGAATCAGGTGTGCTCCAGCTTGTTTTCAGTGAAAACCTGCAGCCACACCGGCCCTTTGTGAATAAGATTGGACACTACTACAGAAATGCACAACGCTTCTGTAGTAATCTATATTACTGTAGTGCTGTCATATTAATATATCGCTGTTGTCGGAAGAAAACCTTGTATCTCCAAAATGGTAACTTTAAAGGAGAAGGAAAAAACCTCCTTTAATTTTAATGTAAGTTAATGGAACCAGAGTTTTTTTCCAAGTAAATTCAGGCCATTTCTTTTGGTCCATTCATCATGAAATTTACACACAATGTAAAGAATAACAGGCATTTTCAAATTAAGTCAAAAACTGAAAATGGAGATACGAGGTTTTCTTCTGACAACAGCGATATACTGCTTGTCCGGTGGCAAAAAAGAAGTAACTGTCTGAATTTACTATAAGATTCTTATAAGAATCCTGTACATCCTGTACATTTTGTAGTAACATTCTTTTTCATAAGGGAAGGTAAAAGAAGAGACATCTCATTTGTAATCTTAGTGTATTTAATGTAACTCTTTTTGTAACGTCTGTCTGTCTTTCTGTGTCCGTTTGTCCCTTCACAAGCCCAGCTTGTAGTGGAGGCAGACACCTTCGGCAGCCAGGTGCGAATCAGGGGGAAAGAGACCAACTACTACCTGTGCATGAACCGCAGGGGCAAACTCGTAGGCAAGGTGACACATCTCTATGTTAGCTTAAGTGTTGTCATTTCATTCTCTGAATGGCCAAATTGAGTTTGTGGCAAACTGACACGTTTCCATTCTCTCCCTCTTTCTCTATTTTTTATTTTTTTTTGGGTTATCCTCAGAAGGCCAGTAGTCGTAGTCCAGACTGTGTGTTTGTGGAGATGGTGCTGGAGAACAACTACACAGCGTTAATGTCAGCACGGTACACAGGATGGTATGTGGGCTTCACCAAAAAGGGGCGCCCTCGCCGTGGCCCCCACACGCTTCTTAACATGCAGGACGTTCACTTCATGAAGCGCCCCCCTCCGGGAGAGCAGCCAGACCACACGCCCTTCCGCTTCACCACTGTGAGCAAGAGGAGCAAAAGGGTTCGTGCTGCACGGCCGCGTTAACGTACACTAAATCCCCACTGTCCCTCCATGGGACCCTGCTAACGTTCGAGTCAGGGCCTACTAACAAAAGACACTCCTAGACTACAGCCCTGCTAATGGGACCACGCTAATGCTAACTACAGGACCTGGTGTCGATGGAAGGTTGGAAAGTCTAACTCCATTTGACTGGCTAATGGACAATGCTAAATATGGAATGCTTTCCTTTTTGAAGGGTCAGCTATGTGTAACATCCTGCAGTAAACAGGATCTGAACTGGACCTGCTAGCATACCAAAACAACTGCTACTCCCCACTAGAGCCTTGACATGGCCTGATGTTGACAAACTAAACCAAGCCAAAACCGACAAGATCGGTGGAACTTAATTCAGTGACAAGCTCTAGCCATTTTCTATGGTCTAAGGAAGCAAAAACAGACAATGGTAAACTAACAACCCTCACTGCACCATGGGGGGACACTGACGCAGCAGCCTGCTAACCCAGCTATCGCTTCCTACCACTTCATGAGAGGGATACTCTTTCCTACAGCATAGGCTCCACTCAGGATTCCCAGATCAAGATTCACTTGGAACTGGACCTACATGGCTGGGAGAGAATAATGGATCTCCTGGATTCCTGTAGAAGATTATGAGGAAAGAGTTCTGGACTGAGTCCTACTAAAGGACTCAAGAGTGATAAAGAGGAGAGACTAAAACTGAAAAGCCTCCCTCTGCCTCTGCCTGCAAGCTAGTATGAATTTAGGAGTGAGTGAGTATGTGTGTGTGCGTGTGTATGTGTTTGAAAGAGTGTTTCAAGTTGCACCAAAGACCACATTGGATGCTACCACGGATGACTCTGAGGAGTACATCTGCGTAGGCGAG
>JAILXH010282187.1:5137-15338 GCA_023558415.1 Piaractus mesopotamicus | reverse complement strand
AGCCATGCGAAATGCAAACACCGCAGGATTTCTAGCTGGTGCACGGAAAAGGACTTTCCATTAAGCCAAACAGACAGCCACTGCAGAAAACAATGGCCTTCTACAACTGCAATACAACTGATCAAGTACACTGTTAAATCAAGTGTAAATATGTACTTAGCCCTAAATCAATAAACTACTAAAACATTAAGCAAGTGAAACAAACAAAAAGGAAAAACTGAATCTGGTTTAAATATTCATCACTGCAAATACAACACGCTCAACTGGTTTAATGTTCATTTCCGTGAGCCTTGGGTACTTTAAAAGAATGTCTGTTTGGAGGAACTTTGTGCCAATCCTGCTCCATTTCCGAGCTTAAGTTTGGCTTGTTTCTAATCAACCTCCCAACATATTGTGGATGAGCAAGTCTGTAGAATTTTCACCCATTACATCTCTATTTTCACTCCAGCCCACCAGATCCAGGGGGTTAATGAAAATCAAGAATGTGCTTCACAAAACAGATTTTTACAGTGTTTTCCATACATAACAGTCTATACTTGGGTGCCCCCAAAGTCATTTGATGGCCACAAAGTTTATTCCATACCATTTTAACAGTATCCAATTTGTATTTTATCCCATCTGAACAAATTCCAACCAGAAATATTTGCCTTATTCAAATACCCATTTAAGTACACAAGTGCTATGATGAGCTCAGGTGTGCCCTTTCTCTCATATACTATTGGACAAGTTTGATGATGGGTTCAAATCTGGCTCATATTATTCTGCTTGACCTCCAGATGGGTCGTATTTGTTAATTTTCTAATCATATATTTTTGCTTATAGAGGTAATTTGTAAGGATAAACTGATATGGGAAATGTGGACTGATGTACATATCTGCCCATGCTGATTCCAATGCCAATACATGAACATTTATAAAATCTAGAAATTGGCACTACATCTCTCTGGAGATGATGAATGGACCAAAAGAAATGACCCAAAATTACTTGGATAAAATCCATTGACTTACATTAAAAGTAAAGTAAAATGTAGTAAAATGTTCATGGGACTAGTGTAACAGTGGCAGCCTGGGAATTTTAAACCAAATCCAAACAACAAGCAGAACACCACAAGGTTTGCACAGCATTTCTGTATCATCAAAAAAAATTGTCTTTCAGTTTTGTCAAACATTAATCGCAGTAACTGTGTGACTCGCTTCATTACTTCTATGCATGGCTCGAGTCATTTTCACTCGTCATCCTATAAAAATCCAAACTACTCACACTCAAATTGCTAAGCATGCTGCACTGGGCTTGTGATTCTGTTTGCATTGTTCTGCAGAAGCTGGTCTATTGGTAAGCACTCAGTGGCCTCACATTCTTATGGAGACACAATGGCAGCCATGCTCTCCCACCCAGAAAAGCCAAGGCAGTGAATGAGAGCGCCTCTGTTTTGTGTAGTGGGGAAAATTTCACACTCCTCCTCTCCCCGTATTCCCAAAAAAGAAGAAAAAACTAAACAAAACAAAAAAAACAAAGCAGGGAGAGTAGCAGGAGAGAGTAGGATGACAGCAGGGAAGGAGAAACCATGTGAGTCAGACAGGGTGGGTGGTAGAGTGGGTGTGTATATAAATGTGAGTGAGCGGGTGTGTGTGTGTAGGCCTGTGAACACTGCTCTCCCCTCAGTGAGGTGATCAATATGCTGAGCAGCACTCTGCAGCAGAGCGAGGGCAGAGAGAGCCCCAAATGAACTGCAGATCAAAAACAGCTCCTAAATGTGGGTCAGCAGCTCCATACAGCAGCACACTGATGAATGAACAGGACAGTACTGAGCACACACACGGAGCACGGTCACATGCACCACAAGCCACACGGAAAACTATCACTGCAATAAAACTTGGAACACGTGCTGTAGTATTTTCCAACTGAAATAAAGTGAAGGTAATGTCAAAAACAAGTTTTTATGATGATCATTGACATTAAACCTTCATATAAAAAAAATAAATAAATAAATAAAAATAAATAAATCACCCCACTACTTTAATAAAGTATGGTCTTTAAGAACAAATATTATTTTACATACATTTCATCACTGTTTTTTTTTATTTTTAATATAGTCTGAAAACTTCAGCTGTTCACAATGTGTGACATTTCATGATCAATGTCCCAATGAAAATGGTACAAAAATGATTTGGAATAAAATCTCGTTATAATGACTTCATTATAAGTTAAGGACGTTTTTTTCCTTCTCCTGTAAAGTTCTCATTTTGGAGATGGGTGCATTCTCCCAACAACGACAAATTACATTTGTTTCTGGTCTTTGACTACAGAGGTCGTAGCTCAAGCATTTCAATACTTTCAATACCCAAGTCTTTGGATGCTGAACCTTTACTTTTAAAGGGGAAAAATCATTCTATTAAGTAAAAAAAACTATTCAAGCTGGATACATGGGTTAGCAAGCTTAGAGTTCACCTCAGTTAAAGATGACCTGAAGTTTCTCTACATTAGATTTAGAGGAGGCAGTGTTGTGTGAACTCAATGCACCTGCAAACTTGCATCATCCGTCCTTTTTAGCAGGGAGCAGCTTCAGATAAAAGTCTTTCATTTCTTTTTAATTCATCATTTAGTCACACAGGTATCAAAATGCAAAAAAAGAAACTGCTCTCACTTTTAAATGTCATCTTTTGACAAACAGATCCTAATGTGATTCATGTATTAACACAATTGCATACAGCTAGCAAGCAAATGCTTATATAATATCAGTATGATGAATACCGACTAACATAAGCTGCTGTTGCCCATTTTGAAGCTAAATACTCTCCTGTTTCTAGATAATCAGCTGTGAAACTAGAGCAGCTTCATTTAGCAAACATTCAAAGTACAAAATCAGGGCCAATATGCAAATTTCATTTAGAGTTAACACATGAACAGCATAAAAGAGATGAACTTAAATAATTTTTTTAAGCTGCTTATACTGTTAGATTCTGACAGTATTACCACACCTTGAAAACATGGGGCAGAACGCTGAATCAGTACCAAGTAATGTACCAATGCATACCAGTGAGCCTGTACAATCTTCCTGATTACAAAAATGTTTATATGAGGCTTTAACTGGAGTGTTACATAAGAATCATATCAAAGTACAGCAGTCTACTGAAAGGAGCCATGATTCCACAATGAGTTATCAGTGAATTACCACCACAAGTCATAAATCAGACTGAAGCACTAGTGATATGAAACCTGCTGCTGTTAAACCTGCTCAAGTTCAACAGCAATATACGATTTAATGTTGCTGCTCTTTTCTCTTCTCAAATCAGTAGAGAACTGACTGGGGTAATATAAATGTCTCAGCAATGGACAGAACTAAGTGGAAGCAGAGCAAAATTGTAATTGAAGGATTTAAAATGACCTTTACAGTCATTTTGTAATACTTGAGTTCAGGTTATAATACTTCAATAAAGCTAGTTATATACTCTGTATATTTACTACGTTCTTTTAAAAAGCCTATTCTACTGCTTAATAGCAACCCTGCTATAAGGAACCCCAAGTCATTTTATGTAAGCTGCTAATGTGCATTGTTGCTCTTCTCTTTTGCTAAGGCATCATCTGAACCCAGCCAAGAGTTCACCCTGATTACTGTCAACAAGGAAGTTTCATTTGGTGGAAACAGTCTTGCAGACTTGCAAATTGATGCTACATTTAGCACTGCTACAAACAGGCTGAATAGGCCATGTTGTCTGATGCAATACAAGTCTACAAGAAAAGAAAGTTTATTACCTACTGTAGTGACACCGATGCTTCTGTGAGCATCTTCACTCTGTTTCCTATTGCTCTTTCTCGCAACAGTTCCTCATTTCTTTAATTTTATGCTTTTCCTTTCCAGCTATATCAAACTTTTCCTTAACAAACTGCTTGACTGACATTCTCACCTTCAGGCTAATCTTATCACTTCATTCCCATCATTCGCACTCTCTACTGCTTCCACTCCATTTGTCAAATTATCACCCTTTTTTCTTGCCATCTCCATTCCAGCCCACCTCCTTCCCCTTCTAAAATATGCTTCTCTTAATTGGACTGTAAGCATGCATATGCATCTTTTAATTGCACCTCTTAATTGCAATAGACACACAACTTCCAATGTACCTTGTATTCCAAATTAAGAGCACAACAAAAAGTATACAGAGTGCAGACTACAGATTTGAAGAAGCATAGCCTTTAATAATTTGATTGTGTGCTAAAAGGTGGCAAAACTAAATAAAGAAATGTGATAAAACAGAATTCTTCACATGATTAAATGGTTTCTAGACAGAAATAGCTTAAGGCAAGTATAATGACATCTCTGGTCTTACCATCAGCACATTCCTCATAATACCAGTCCAGCTCATAGTAGTCAGCCTCCACAAATCTCTGCATGCTCAGTCTCCTTCAGCCGTGAGTCGCAGCTTCTGCTGTCCACTGCCCGAGGTCACAAAAGCACACACATACTCATGCACACTCTCCCAAAGGCCCATTCTCTCCGCCGGCGGTCGGCTGAGTCACAGCTAGCAACTAAAATGACATGGAGCATCCCATCCGCAACGGGATGGAGAGAGATTGGGGTGAAATTTGAGGGTGAATTAGAGAATCGGCAGTGTTGCGCAGGAAGGCTTCTCACACGGCACTGCTGTACTCAAGGTTGTATCAGACAGACCGGGGGGCGGGGACTTCCTAGATGAGCAGCCAATCAGACCACACAACTTCAGGGGTGAGCTCCTCCCACCAACAGTCGTCATGAATCGAACCCCCACCTCCCCCTCCTTTCCTCTCCCTCTTCCCAGCTCTCCCTATTGCCACTGCACCTCCCTCTAGAGGGGTTGCCATAGCAACTGGCTCCGACTCCAGCCTGAGGTGGCGTCTGCATGTGTGTACGTGCATGTGCTGTTGCCTAACTTGCCTCAGCTCTTCTGTCTGCTTTTTTCCCACTCTCTCTCGCTTTTTTCCACGCACCTTTTTCAATCCAGGTCAGTCTTGTATGTGGTGATGAATGTTAGAATGACACTGCATGAATGGAATCCATAGAGCTGGTCTACATGAGAACAATAGCAGTGACGGCTTGTGCGCCGGAGCTGCACACTTGCCAAAAGAGGCATCTGACTATTTCTAATCCTCGCTGCCAAACGGGGCTGGAAGTAGGACAGAAGGGGAGCAGAGTAGCCTCAGCTCAGCCTCAGAGGCCAAACAGTGTTCTTTACATGCCACATCTAAAGCAGTCATTTGTCCAGAATGCACGAAAGCAAAGAAAATCCTGTTGGAGCTTTTGTCTGAATCACGTTTAAAATAAAAAAGAACATTCTGCATTCATCACATCAAAGTTCAAGCCATTTAATTTAGAAATCTAATGAATTTTATTCTGCCACAGGGCAATCATGAAACCCCAGTCCAAATAAATCTCCGCTCAGCTGTGATGCAATTTTCCTGAGCCAAGAGGGGCCGAGGCGATGACTCGCCTCCTGCCACCTCACCAGCTGACTGGCTTTCGGCTTGTGCTGATGACATCATGGTGGTTGGGCAATGTCTGTCGAAATATGGAGGAGACTGCCCTGTGTACTATTTCAGTCGGCAGCTCAGTTGTAATATCAGACATTTAGCAGTGTACAAAAGTCAGATACCACCCAGTTTCCAGTGAAAAGTCATTAAGTAGAAGTTATTGATTTTTCAGTGTCAAGAAAAAGTAGAAAATATACAATGAACAGATAATTACACAGAAGCCTCAACTAAATATAATATCACATTTGTCAGCATTTTTTGTGTTCACACTTTGCCCTTATTACAGGTTCCATTCTTGTCAGGAGACTTTTCAGGAGAAATCTGCAGGGAAATTCCTCCCACCTTGGTTGTATTTTCTTTTCCTCAAGATTCAAGTAATACCAACTACAAATAAATAATAAATAATAAAAACTACAAATTTGGACTAATTAGTCCATAAAACATTACTCCACATCTCAGAAGTCCAGTTTCAGTGTTCCTCAAAAAAGGCCTTGACAGGTACACATTCTTCCAGACCCACAGTGTTGAGATCTGAGGAAAGAGCAGAGCTTGATTTTCTCCTCTCTCTCAAAGATGAAAGATGTAAGTACTGTTTATCTGATGGTGATTGTTCTGTGGTCTAGGTCTGTTATGAGACCCATTTTCTACATATCTTTTAATCATTTTTTGAAACTCCATTTTTTTTTTTTACACTCATTTTCCTTTGACATTCTCCTTTCTTATGCAAGTGAAATATCTTAGATTTAATCTCATCAGAAATGTTTTCTTTTGTCATTTTAGAAGCTCATAGATGAAATTTGCAGGGCAGTTAAGGTATGTTTGGGGAGTTGCTTGTGTGAATGTTAGCGGCTGAAGGGGAACATAATGTCAGTGAGTCCTTTAGGAGCAGCTTTTGTTGGGAGGACACGGCTGTAACTGGTTGGTTTTAAGATTGGAAGAACGAAAGAGTTGAATTGGCAATATGGTGCAAAAAAGTGAAGAGTGCACAAATTAAATACTTATAGATTTGATATTATACTTCATGTTTGAGGTTGTTTATGTAATTATTTGTTAAATATATCCCTGTATCCTTTTATATTGCTATTTTTTCATCTGCAGACTCTGCAAAGACTTTCTCTCTTTGAACCTCAACCTGCATGTGTTTGAGTAACATGCGCCCCAAAGCAGACAGTTTTCGGCTCCCCTAAAGAAAATACAATGTTCTCTTAAACTACTGCAGGTTTTGAAAATATAAAAATACTAACTCTTTTCTAAAATAAGTACACATGGGTCTCTACTCTGCACAAATTATTATTTTATTATTACTATTATTTTTAACAGTGGCAGTCCTGAAATCGGGAAGTGCTGCAGCAACCTCTTTGTTTGCTACATGTTATTAAACAGGCAAAAACATATCCCTGGGTCTATGACTTAATAAACGCAATCACAAAATATACACACTACTAAAATATAAAATAAAATATGCTATAAAAGTTATTCTAGTTCATAATGATTAGTACATCATGCAGCTGTGAAGTACAAGTTCAAATTCTCAGAGGTTTGGTGCAGTCTTACACAATGGAAATCAATAAATGGTTCACTCTACCCCCCTCTGCTACAGAGGCCTGTCTCAGTGTGGACTATTTTAAGCTGAGATGTGAAATGAAATCAGTTCAGAACAAAAAGAGAGAGGGAGGGAGAAAGAGAGGGTAAAATATGTATAGCATGTCTTAACGGCGCCACTGTGTGACACATATAACTGTATTAAATTAAATTAGGGCTGTCACTATTGATTATATTAGTATAATTTCATTAATGCAATTTGTGCCAACTATCCATTTTTAAATGAGTGATTGAGTTTAATCAAGTAACCTGTATTAGCTAAAAGTATCTATACTATCAGTGTAACAAAATCAGGTCCTAAAGGTTTCAGAGGGTATGGAATGCAAGCTGCAGATCTGGCAGGTCAACAGGAGAATGGCCTGGATAACATGAGTGTGGGCTAAAAGGTTATAAAACTAAATAAAGAACTGTGATACAAAGCTCACACAGTTTTTCCAAACTATCTCTTTATGCCATGCAGACAGCATACACATGTAAGATGCATAGTGACAACCCTGTATTCACATTTAAAACTCAAAGAAAAGTCATGGCAAAAGGAAATAAGAAGACAAGACAATTAAACTGATCAATTATGCATTACTACATCTCATTAGTGCTCTGACTGACCAGTAACAGTGTGGAGGTGCTGGTTGGTACCCAGTCTCAGTGGGACTGTTTGTTGTGGCAACAGAGCTCAGCTGGCACTGAGTATAGATATATTGAGCCATCCGACCTAATAAGCTCTACAGTTCCAACTCAAGCCAAAGGAACTGAATCTCTTACTGCATCATGTTAAAATGTAGGGATGCAAGATCAGAACTGTCCAACAGGGAAATTGGCCAGGATCAGTATCAGCCATTCTTTTTGCTCCAAACACACCGACAATCCACCAAATTATTATTGTTATTTTGGCCGATCTGTATTGCAGTTTTATTACGTGAACAACGTGAGCTAGGTCAGTGCACTCATGCTGTGTTTCAATGCTGCTACATCTGTACCAAAATGTTGAAGCATAATTATGATTAACTCAGGCCAAATAGCCAACTGCCGGTTACTTTCAATGTAGCACTTTATTTGACACGTTATTTAAACAGGCAAATTTAAAATGCCAGTTTAGCCTGTTAAAGAGCAAATAATATTATTTGTATTGAAACTTTGACAAATAGGAAGTACTGAAAATGTGTTTCATGTTTCATTTAGCCCACACAGTTTCTGCAAAGACACCAGAATTGGAATCAACCATAACAATTCATGAGATTGATGCATCTCTATTAATATAATAAAATAACTTTAAAGATCAGAAGTCAGTATAATCCATAGATTATCCATCAGAGAGAATAATTAAACCATTAAAATTAATTCTGTGCAATTTTGCAGCCATTTTGATAAACTAGATTTGAAAAACAGTGCAAATACCAAGGTTTCACAGGCACAAACCCCAAGAACAATCCACAGAGTATTCAACATCTCCTGAAAGTGTGCAGTACATGTCTACTGGGCCTGAGTTTGTACGTGCATGTTTTTGTGAGGAAAAGGGAAACAAGGGGTGTATAAAATGAAGGTCTTACGGAAGTATTTGAGAGTCTCCTCGATCTGCTCAGTGGTCAGGTCGAGGTTAGTGTCGGGGGAGATGAGGGGCGTGTGAAGCCAGTCGTCGTGGTCATATCCATATATGGTGTCCGCTCTCAGCTGATAGTGAGGAAGCTGCTCCTCCAGCAAACTGATGATTTCCACCTCTGGAAGATCAGTGCTGTTACACACATCTGACACACGAGAGGACAGAAAGACAGAGAAAAGACAGAGTTACAGACATACAGTAAACAGAAAAGTGAACTGTAAACCATTTTGCACTGGCTGGAGAATTTAGATGTTGAGGTAGGGATGAGTGATATGACATCATTTTATCATTATCATGATCAATTACGACACTATGTAGACACTAATAATAATTGGTCCTGTTTTAATGGATGCAGTGATGTGCAGAATGTGAAACACTGAATAAAACAAACAATTGTAGTAGCTTTCTAACAGGATTTTCCATGGGTGACTGTATTGATTCACTGTCTGTGTCAACTTAACAGACCACAGTCCCTCAAAAAATACAAACAAAACACAAATATCATAATAATCATATATCAAGAAAACGACTTGAGTATCATGATATTATATCTTTTCCTCATATCGCCCATTACAATATGGAGCAGTGCTGGGTGTCAAAATTCAATACTTCTATGGTACCAACCAAATTACTCCAGTACTACCATCAAACTAAGTAGTCAAGCAGTCAGTCTTATCAGCATTAGTGAACCAATAAGCATGCGTGTTCTAAAATCTACTGATTGATTGCCAAAATTACATACATGTTATTAACATTCTTCATTAATTTACAATCTGCTATGGTCACTAAAAATATCCACTTTCGGCACCTCTCACACATCAATGGTTTAAGCCACACTAAGTTGGAGTATTAGTGTTGGCATCAGTTTTAAAAAAAACGTTGAAAACTGTAATGAAAAAGACAAATATTTAGAGTAACTGTTCAAACCTACACCTATAACTCTAGAAAGAAAAGGAAATATTACATAATCACTTTCACAAACACCATTGTCTCATTGTGTACTGACGTATAGCACAGTCCTATAGCAACAGCAGGCTTCAAAGAAAGTGCTTGAGTAACCGATACATCTGCTATGACCACCTCAAACACATTAGGATAATGAATCCCTTAGTGATCCCCTCCAGGCTCATTCAGTAACTACTATACATCACTCAGTAACTACTACAGTAATATGAAGGTTGTGTAGATATGAAAGTGAGGAATGCAAAACATACACAGGTCCACCTCTCTAAAGGACAGATAAAACATACTTATTAACTCACCCAGACTGACTATAGATGTGAGACTGGTGACCTCTAGTGGGCTGTTGGAAAACTACATTTTCTGTGCTAAGGCGCAGGGCCAACGAGGAACAGGATGTGCAGGTCTCATCAACAAATATTACAAACTCGTTATTTTAATTTTGAATCCAGCTCAGTGGTTAGAAGCATTAAGCAACAAGAAAGATACATAAAATTGCATTCATTTGTTACTCCTCAGGATGTTTTTCTCGGCCATGAC
>JAILXH010282164.1:9817-20877 GCA_023558415.1 Piaractus mesopotamicus | reverse complement strand
GGTGATGACAGTTTGGGAATTTAGTGTCGTCTCATCTTCAGAGTCTGACCAAATCGGCTGTCGGTCAAATGTGATCGTAAAAGTATCCATTTTCTGTTTGTGGCAAAGTAAGAAGTAAAAACGTTCAAATAGCTCCTACAGCTGTCAAAGTCGTTGCTTAGCAACATCGTGTTTTCACAACAGTGTTTGTGAAAAAAACATGATGTTATGGCAAAATAACAGCACGGTTAGAACGCTCCTCAACCAATCAGCCTGCATGGCCGGAACTAACTGTTGTATAAAATTAAATATATAATAGGCCAATTACATGAACATAATGATAGCAAAACAATAATAACTCTAGACTGTTGAAGATTAGCGTAAAAGAGTAAGTATACAGGTTTGATGAGTGGTTCGGTGAACCTGGTTCGCCCGGTATAAAGAAGCCACAGGCTAAACTGAACAGCACAGGTCTAATGTACTGACGCAACCTCATCACTACCTGCCCTGCGGTTAATTATGGGATTCTAGTCTTCACTCATCTCTCCAACCCTGTCAAACACGACACGGGTTTGTTTTTACACGTCAGGTCATGGGTTCATACATGTCCTGTCTATTATGCGGATCATTCCACTGGATTGGTTTGTGGGTAGAGTTCAAAATACATTTCGGTCTAACTAACTTGGACTTCGGAGTCAACCTGTACCTTATTCTGTTTATTTTATTAAACATTCCATTTAGTCACAAAACAATCATACCTTTCACAATCAACTTTACCGAGTGTTTCGGTGGTGACAATTTTACCTAAGTTTGTGCAAAACTCAAAAGCGCTAGGCAGTACATGACTAGCAAACACAGCTCTGAACAGCTGTAAACACATAAAATCTTAATGTTTTTCACTAAAACACAAAAAAGTTGCCAAAAATGAGTTTCGGTAGTGACAATTCTTATTGTTCCACATTGATTTTAAGACTTTGGGACACAAAACAATGGGATCTAACTGCTCACCATGTGGGATACAGTCTCACTTCCTGATCTAAAATGTACGGTTGTGGCCAAAATATAAACTAAATGTATGTTTTGGTAGAGACGTGAAAATGTGGCAGAACTTTTTTTATTCAAAAATTAAACTGAAAAATCTAAATCTTTAAACTTCACTTTAAAGGCCCACATTTATTATATATATATCGTCGCTGGCAGAACAAAACCTCTTATCTCCAAAAAAGTTATATTACAGGAGATGGAAAAACCTTAACTTTCAATGTAAGATAATATAACAAAATTTTATATAATAATTCTGGGCCCCTGGTCAAATTACATGTTTTGTTAATTTTCTAAATGAAAACACACTTCTAAAATGTAGCCTTTGCAAAAGCTATAGCACTTTTATATTTTATGTGTTTTTGTTCCAAAAAATAATCATTTTATAAAAATTTGACCAGAGGCATCCAAACTTTTGCATTCGATTGTGAACCGACAATTCAGACACCAAACCTGTGTGCTTCTAACTGCATTCTTCAACGTTTTAGGAGCAAAACGTTCTGGTTATTTTTTGTGCATTATGTTTATTTGTATGGATTCTAAAGTTCAATGCTACTTTTACAGGCAGAAACACACTTACTGCTGAGATAAATACCTACTTCTTTTTGCAGAGTACTGTATGTAATTATACATATAATCTAAAAAGAAATGTTTAAACCTAACCCTAACTCATCAACCAGAAGAAAGTTTTTTTCTCCAGTTTAAAAAAATAGAACTTGTAGCTTTTGTAAAAAGAAATTTAAAATGTCAGGCCTTTTTGGCCCTGTAGGTCAGCCTGGTCTGGTTTTCTTACAGTCAGGATGTTTCTGTCCTGAAAATGTACGAAAACAAACACGCACACACACAGAGTTTAATCAGACTTTGCTCTCTGAAGCATTCAAACAATGCAGCACACCTTAGACGCCACTGCTGCGAGGCTGCTGTCAGAAATGGTTTTGGTCGTAACTGAGCCACGGCTCTATGGCCTTGTAAGGCAGCAGGCTGGACACACCAAAGCTGCTCATGGCAAAACAACTGCACCACTGAATCTTCTGCTGGGTTTCTCTGCCTGTTAGGGCCATCGCCGACCACAGAGTTTAGTGGCTTTCACTTCACTACATGTTATTGTTTTCTTTACACTTTTTATATTTATATATATTTTTATATTTATTATTATTAACAAAGTCCACAACCCATATTTGCCAGTACATATTTGTTAACGTATGTAATCTATGCTGTTCCTGCTAGAAAAAAGCAGCACCAGCAAAAACAGCATATCACTGCGGTCAGAAGAAAACCCTGTTTCTCCATTTTTGTTGCTTTTCAGTTTTTGACACAATTTGAAAATGCTGTTGTTCTTTACATTGTGTGTAAATTTCATGATAAATAGACCAAAAGAAACGACCCAAAATGACTTGGAAAAAAATCTGGTTCCACTGACTTACATTAAAAGTAAAGTAGGTTTTTTCCTTCTCCTGTAAAGTTACCATTTTGGAGATACTAGGTTTTGTTCCGACAGCAACAATATGTTGTATTCTTGATGCTAAATACTAAAGAAGAAAACTTCAGACACTACACATGTCTTGGTTGATCAACTACTTTTAGGGAAAGGGGAAGATATTTCAGTAAACTGTCACTCTCAGATCTATAATGTTGGCCTCTTACTGCCTGTCTGAGGTCGACTGGACAGGTGGACGTCTGAGCTTTTGTATAAATGACTAAATCCAGTGTTTTCTATACAAATGGCAGGTGAACTTAGACCTTTAACTCTCATCAAAACAGGGAGCTCAGCCGGAGGTCAAAGGTCACTAGGGTTAGACTGTGGGTCAGACAGGCCTTTGATGTGTGTGCACAGTTGGGAGTGTACATCATATATGTGTGCATTGTGTAAATGCCCGTACTTCTATGCTATACCACTAGCTCCTGAACACAGCTGGATTGGTTTACCCAGAATGCACTGCACCAGACCCTCAGACTGTGACAACAAATTATACGAGGGAAATTTCTTGCCAGCACTACAAGGGTGCCTGTAGCCACAGTTTTGGAAATGAAAATGGGAAAAAAAATAATATGAACCATTGAATCATAATGCAAAGTATATAGCATAACAAATGGAATTTATTGCCTTGGATGACTTTCGCACAATAGCCTATATATACTGTAGTTATTATAGAAGATCTATTTTAAGTAAACTGTTTTTATTTATTGTTACCTTCTTTTAGGATTTGGCTGATTGTGCCCTGAATTTCAGTTTTAGCTAAGAATTTTAATTTTTTGTGCATCACCATACAATACATAGAGTGTGGCCCTTATTAACATCAGTGAATAGCATGGATAGTTTATCTTACAGTGGTTGTGTTTGCTTTCAGGAAATTCTTTTTAAATGCTACATCTACTAGAAATCAAGCCCATCCTAAAAACCCTAAGGTTCTGGTTCCATAAGGTGCATAGTGCTTGGACCCCGATAACTGCCACCAGCAATGTAATTAGTAGACTGTGTAGCTCTCCTAGCAGCTATGCCCTCAATAGAAATAAATGTTATACATTTTCAGACAAAAAATAATGCTTGTTGTCTAGGGTGCCAACAATGATATTTTTGCCAGCACTACAAGCATCTGTAGTCACAGTTTTGGAAATGAAAATGGAAAAAAAAAGAATGAATCATAATGCAAAGTATTGAGTATAACAAATGGAATTCATTGCCTTGGATGACATTCTCACAGTAGCCTACGTACTGTAATTATTGTAGAAAATCTACAATAAAGTAAACTGTTTTTATTTATGGTTAGCTTCTTTGGGGTTTTGGCTGTTTGTGCCTTGAATTTCAGTTTCGGCTAAGAATTTTTCATTTTTGTGCATCACTATACATTACAATACAATACAATACAATACATTACAATACAATACAATAGCCTACAAATGGAGAAAAAACACCCAAACTAAACATTGATCCTCAGACAAATCCCCTTGTGACACACACACACACACACACACACAGTTAACCCCATTTAAACACACAAAGAGAGACACTGGGTGGATGAAGAGGCTTTTAGGCTGAGGCAGGTGCTATAAAGCAGAGAAAAGCTCATTCTATATGGCCCAGGGCTTCATGGAGTTAGCGTTTACTCGTGAATGCTCGCGTGTACACTTCAAACACTGCTTTTATCTCTTTCTGCCTGACACTCACATACCTGGATCAGGTTGCGCACTATTCCCTTCGACAGCGTGTCTATAAGTGAGACACAGTGAAACGTGACCTCTCAGGAACATGACAAGAACACAGCTAGAACATCTCCGATCCACTGCAAACATACTGCATGCTGTCACTCCCACTGATCTATCACTATCTACTCGTAGAAGGATTTAACCACATTTTAGAATAACACTGATGACTAAGCGTCATCAAAACTATGAACATTAACACTATTTATACAAGTATTACACACCTGACTGGCTCAGACATCTAAGTTAAAGATGCATCAGTCAGTTTTTATAGCTAATTCTGATTACTTTATGGCCGATATCAGCTTTACTTGCAACTTTTTAGCCTTTTTTAAACCCCGAAGCTCACAATGTTTGGGCCAAATGAACACATAAAACGCACATGTAAATTCACAGTTCTTTCTAATAGCCAAATTTGCAATATAAATAACTTTTATTGCTCTTTTATCTTATTGAACTGAGCGTCATGCCAGCGATCCATTTTGAGAATTTCAGGAAAGCTGCTTTAGGACAGTGTCCAAATAGAAAGCCCTATAACAAAAAGAAATCTGAAAAATACATTCTCTTTATAGAAAAGTGATTATATAAAGGTGCAATAGTTGAGAGTTGGTTAAATGGGTGAATTACAAGAACACTGGAATGATACTTTGAATCTGCCTCCAATTGCCGCCTATCCAAAGTACCAAGCACTGTCATGACTTCACTTTCTAGCGATGAGGTAGGTTGTTTGTTAAGGGTGTTGCCTTATGTATTTACATGATGATAAAAAGACAATATCCTAATGTTGCTTCAGAGGAGATCAAAATACTCAGTATAGCCCACATTTCAATAAAGCATTCAGTGTGGCCCTTGTTAACAACAGTGAACAGCATGGCTAGTTTATCTTACGGTGGTTGTGCTTGCTTTCAGGAGCTTCTTTTTAAACCCTACATCTATTGGAAATCATCCTAAAAATGCCTTGAAGTTCTGGTTCCATAAGGCGCATAGTGCTTGGACCCCAATAATTGCCATCGGCAATGCAATTAGTAGGCTGTGTAGCTCTCATAGCAGCTACTCTGTCAAAAGAAATAAATGTTATACATCAATTTCAGACAAAACTAATGGAAGTGGTTGTCTAGGGTGCCAACAATGATATTGTAGGCCTTTTTTAATCCTCTGTCCTACTGTTCTAAATACGCCAAACTGAAACAAACTTCTCCACTCATGAAACGTGCCTTTTTGGGTTTCGGCAATATTATTCTTAGATCTGATTTCCTATAAAAATTCAATACTACATCTGTCGGTTGGTTAAGTAATAACAACTACTGCTGTGCTGGGATTCTGAGGGATTCTCTGTTGGGAATTCTGGCTCTTTTCTGTGAGTCAGAACACCAGTAAGAGCAGATTCTTTTGGCTCCCAAACTGCTCATTCAGTAGCATGTTTAGCAATATTATTTATATTTTAATTTTAATAACTCCTTAACATACCTTTTAATTTACTAATAAACAAAAATTGCATGTGTTGGTTATTAAAAGATGGCTATGCCGATAAGTTGTTATGGAGGATAGGCAGACAGGTTCAGCGCAGGCAAATCCATCAACCAGTCATCAAGTGCGGGTCAAAGGCAGGTCAAAAATCAAAGATGAGTCAAAAATTGGAAGAAATAGTGAGGCGCGCTTGGAAAATCTGGCTAAGAATTATGCTTTAAAAAAAAAAGCAAAGAAACAGCAAAAGCTAAATTAATACAACAACCAACAGGTGTTGGGGATATAAAGGGGGTGGAGTCGGAATGCTGAAAGCTGGAGATCCAGGTAGGGGTCCAGTAACAAACCATGAAAATAATAGTTTTAGCAAGAGTATCATAATCTACCCAAAAAAACCCAACAAACAGCTCTAAAATGTGTCGCCTACCTACAATCACCAAATCAAAGCCAATTGCTCAAAAAGCAGTAGCGGGTGAGCGATATGGCAAAAACTGAATATCACGATAACTGAAGACATTTTCAAGATACATCTATCACAATGACTAGTTTGATAAGATGGAACCGAAACCGACCACTAGTGTCCCATTTAACATTATCAAAAATGATCAATCATTTATACTCAAAAATTTCGCTTAATATGCTTCACTAAATACAATTAACCAGAACAGAAAATGCTCTTTTAATGAACCAAGCAATTAGTCAGTCTTTAGGTACTGACAATATCCATGATATGCTGAGAAAAGCATAATCTAATTGATCACGGTGATGATAAAACATCATCATATTGCCTACCCCTAAGAGCAAGCATGCTCCAAGTTAATAATGGGAAAAAAGCAACTAAATGTATGCTAGCTAGTGAAACTGATTTGGACCGCAGCAAGTATCAAGACTGATGTTGAAGAGTCCACTTAAAGCTATTCAACAAAGTTATAAATTAGCATACTCCGTTCATTTCTGGTGTCATAAAAAGCGATAAAAGCTGACTCATCCATGAAGGACACATCACTATATCAGTACAGACCTCATTACCTATAAAATTAAAAACTCTTCCGATCTAACAGTTCGCGCGAATGGCACATTCAGTATTCAACATGGAGTCTGGATGTGTGCACACACTGTACTCCACCCGGCCTGCTTCACTGCACACACATACACAATGCCTGACACATGCCTCAGTATTCTAAGAATCTGATACAGTGACATTTTCTTCCAGTCATCTTTTTTCTTTTTTTATTCCTTATTAACTTTCTGTCTCTCTCTCTGACAGTTCTGTCCTCCAGCTAATAAGCTATTAACGTCAGACGTCATCTATGACATTCAGGAGCAGGTACACACGCACACTCAGACAACACATAGACCATATATCCAATAACATTCAGTTATTAAACTATATAAAAAAGTGCAGTTATTAAAATAGTTGATACTTTCTTCACCTCTATGACACCAGTAATGAAGTATGCTTATTCCTAACCATCACAGAGTTTTAGTTTCATCAGTATCGGCCTTAATACTTGCTGCAATCCACTGCTGTCGGAAGAAAACCAAAAATCTCTATTTTTGACGTCTTTCAGTTTTTGACATAATTTGAAAATACCTATTACCCTTTGCATTGTATGTAAATTTCATGATGAATGAAATCTAGGTAGAAAAATGCCAAGCACAACTCCTGCTAAAAATAAAACATATTAGAAATCCCATAGAGGGGCTAGCAAAAATGACCATTTTTCACCTCATTTTTTGATCTAGTTTTGAAATTTATGGCCTAGCAGTAATAGGCACGGTTATGTATTGGAAAACAATTTTAGCCCAAATGTACTGCTGTATTCTTTACAGTTATACACACACCGCCTATGCATATACTGTTGTATAATACTAGTGTTCATATAGAAATGAAAAAGAAGAAACAGTAGTGAAAGCATCAATTAGAGATGCAATTTTTGGCATGTATGGTATTAAAGAATTAAAGCTATGTTAGATATGAGTAGCATGTATTTAGGAGGCACTGACAGCAGCTCTGGTATGTGGCTGATCTTGGCTTTACATCCTCAGACAAAGACAATGCAGCAAAGAAACCAGGCCAGTATGATTATAGCTCAGAGTTCATCTCGCTCTTTTCTAATCCATCTGCATTTGTCTTGTGAAGAAGACCTAAAGCGACCTGTCCATGCTCCGTGCACAAAAGTGTTCTTTGAGGGATAGAATAAAACAATGTATTATATTGCAGCGTTTTGTATTGTGGGACACAAAGCACAACTATTGTTTCAAATATTGTACTTTTATAATGTTGAATGCTCATATAGACAAAAACAAGCATTAACATAGTCAATATACCTACAGTAACATAACATAGAGTGCAAAAGTTAACACATTCTCTATAGAGAAGTTAACTTCATTAACACATTCTCTATAGAGAAGTTTAATAAGGCCATTTATCTGCTAATTTTAGTGCACAGTTCTGCTTATTTGCTGAGTTAAACACATTGGGAAAAATGAATTATAAATTATAAAATATTTCAGAACTTTTGCACCACATTTTTTGGGGAAAAGTGTCTTTTACTAAAACATCTTTTACTTTGAAAGGACAAATACTTTATGACATCACATGTCCAGGAATTCTTATTATTATGTTGTTATTACCATACATTCAAAATACCAATTGTAATTGTGTTAATTTCCAATATTTGTAAATACTGGGTCGTACATTTGGATTAAGTTGGATTTGTTCTTGTTTTCAATAAAATGATGTTTTTAGAGAAAAGTTAGATTTCATAGTGCATTTTTTTAGATTTTATTGTGATAGGGTACTATTGCGCATTGTTGCCATATGGCAACAATTTGCAAAATACCCCACTAAATTTTTAGAATTTTTTTTTCAAATATTTCCATTATTTAAGCAATTTTAAATAACAAAAACATGTTAAAACTTTATCACGTTTAAGTAATACTCATGCAAGAGAGAGATAATATCACTTCAAAACATAAATTGACGAAGGGCATCCAATCGTTTTGCACACAATTTATTAGTGTAAGGCATATTTTCAACTACTCTTCATACTTGTAGTACCAACAATAACAATTTTTTTAACAGGTGTTGCAAGGTTGAAAAAGCTTTGCCAAACACTGGATAAAATTCCATTCGACCAAATGAGAAATGAGCCAATGAGCTAATCATTTTTGTCAAAATGCATATGTTTACAGTGTTTTTCAGTTCAAATTACATTTATTTTTTATGTGTGTGAACAGTCCCAAAGTTAGGATATATTGGGTGTAGTTTTTGGGTGTAGTCATGTAATCAAGCTAACTAATGCTAGCATGGTGAAAAAATCCTGCATTATTGTTGTTTCCAACCTGCCAAATTCGCTTCAACAGTGTAGTCCAGCTCGCTAGCACAGGTTTTAACCTGTAATCTCAACATTATGTAGCAATTCTAAACGCTGTAGCAGTCCAACGTAAATAATTGAGCTATTTTGATAAAAACTGAGTTGTGTGCTACAGGTTCTCACTCAGTTGAACAGGATTTTTGCCAATGTTCTGTAAACCTTATCAAACTTTGCAACAGCTAAGGAACGTTTTTGTGGGTTGAGCCTGGAAATGTGAATCAAGAGTTTTATTAATTTTGAATGAGAAAAAGCAACAGAATTCTGCGTTTATTCAAATTATTATATGCAGGTTAGGGCTGCTTTGGCTTGACCTGTTTTGCAGGCTTCCTGTCATCACTAGCGGTGTGTTTACAATGCAGCATGACTTTTCATCAAACATCACTCACAGCACACGTACACACACGCTTAACCACCTGCCATACAGGTACACACACACCTGCACGCTCAAAAACAACACTTGCGAGTTCACAAACGACAGATGATAGCATACTTTATGTTTCTAACTGAGCAAAAAAAAACCTCATCTCTGGCCTGAAAGTTTGACAAAAAACAAAATCAAATTTAAAAAAATATCCCCTGACCTCAAATGTGGTTGATCAGTCGAGACATATTTGGTGTCTAAAGTTTACATTTGCATCATTTGGCAGACACTTTTAACCAGAGCAACTTACAATGTGATCATTTTACACAGGTAGACAAAGGTACTGTTAGGAGTCTTGCCCAAGGACTCGTATTGGTATAGTGTAGGGTGCTTGTCCAGGCAGGGGACTGAACCCCAGTCTACAGCGTAGAAGGCAGAGGTGTTACCCACTACACTATACCAACCATCTTTAGAGCCATACTGCACCTATGAGGCTAATGTAGCTAAATATATTGGAAGCTTTTGCCTCACTATCAGCATCATGCAAACTAGAGGCCTAAATCATCATACATTTGCCTCAAACCATGTCGAGTTGAGCGATCTCAAATAGACTTGCTCATGTGGCTGCTATTATCAAACAGTGTCAAAACCCACATTACCAAGTCAGTTTGCACAATGCAAATGGACTGGCTTCCAATACCAGTTAGCTGCATTAGCCTTGTAGCTGCAGGGCAAAGCTAAAAGAGCAAACTGAAAACTGGCACCGATCAAGTCTTTGCTGACTGACTACATTTGGAGTAAAAGGAAAAATTTGACTTCATGCAAAACATGCATGTGTACATGTGTACAATCAGGCTACGGCGGTACCTTCTAAGCAGGGACGGTGTTTTAAGTTGTGGGTGCTGAAGTACCAAAGCACAAGCGGGTCTCCTAACCAGCTGTACAGGCTTTAAAAAATACGGGTCATTCTACAGAAACGTTCATTTTTGTGTCCCTAGCGTTTACAGATATATTACACTTAAAAAAACACATTAGGGTTACAACTTATTTATATTTTAAAATTAAACAATAAGTTATTTTAACAATTACACCTTCTTGAGTCGTCAGTTTAGCAATATTGGTTTTTAAATCAATTATATAGAATTCCAAGCACCACGGAAGTGCTCGTCCTCAGTCATGTGTAAAGGGTCAGCATAGAAAAAACATGTTTTTCTGCAATTTTAACTACAATAATCTATACATGACTATGAAATGTATAAATTAAATGACAAAGAAAACAAATGACAAATAAATATTGCAAAATATATAATGAAAGTTGTGGTCCCCAGGATAAAATACCCCACTTAATCTTTTAGAATATTTCCATTATTTAAGCAATTTCAACGTCTTCAACTCCTTGAGACCACCTGTGGTTCCAAAACGCACTTCGTCATATTCTTCGTAACTTTCATATTTCATAAGCTACATTCAAAAAGTGGGTGTCATATGAGAGCTGGTGTTACCACATAACAAAAATCTCTTATTTTGAAATAAAAATCACACTGATGACATCACTTGACTTCCTTTTACCTGTTTTCTGAGGATCTATGAAGAAAAGCACATGGCGAGACCACTGAGTCTTTCAGTTTTCAGAC
>JAILXH010282156.1:0-12567 GCA_023558415.1 Piaractus mesopotamicus | reverse complement strand
ACACACACACACACACACACACACACACACGTTAACTTACATATGAAACATCACTCATCAGTAAAATATGGAACATGGTTTTTGAATAACCACAGCTTTACCAACTGTTGTCAGTTCCATTAATATATTAATTTATAACCAAAATACTAACATCTGAAAGATAAAGCAGAAGAAAACCGCTGTTTTCAGATGTTTTCTCTTTTTCTACTTAAGATTTGTGCAAACATAGGGAACAAAAAGACAAAATTTACTGTATTTGTCTTTGTTTACTAAAGGTGGCTTAGTTGTTATGCTGTGTAAGAATTAACCCCGCAGTACGGAGGCTGTACTTAAGCCTAACTAGCGCTTGCTGTGAGCTTGTCACCTGCTTTAAGGTGGTGATTAAAGTAATATAAGGTTGGATTTTGTGATTTACACAAATCACCTTAGTTACCAAAAAAAATTACTTACATGTCCTGAAAACACTCTTTGGCACTGATCTCTTCAAAACAATGACGAGTTGCTCTGAATTTTCGCAGGACACCGTGGCTGGGAAATGTGTTAATGTGGACAGAAGCTCACGCTGCTTGATCTTTATTAGCAACATTAAAAGTTCATGTTAAATTATGTCCTGTGTTAGGTAGTTCCGTGCGCTCCCTCATAAGCTTTCGATTAAAATTTATACTGAATTTAATTTAACTGAGAACATACCGTATTTTATATTTTGTTTTTTTTTCCTATATATTGAATTCAGTAATGAAATAGAAATTGTGCAGTAAAATTGGCTGATATTGTAGATGCGTTATTTTCACTAAGAAATATGTTATTTGGCTGTTGATGTTCAAACTTTTGTATACAACTGTATCTTTGATATAAAAAATGATTTGAATGGGTCTCTTCAGTGAAATTTATAAATGGAACACATTTTAAGAGATTTTTAGGCTGATCTTAGTAAGTCCAAGTCTACTAGGTCTAACGCTGGTTTAAGTGGTGTAACTGTCCAAAACATGTAACAAAAGACAAAAGTGTCATTAAAAGACTCATGTTCTTGAAAAATACCCTTTGGCATAATTGTATATTGGCAGTCTTTATAAAAAGTAGTGAAATAATTTTGTTTTAAAAGCATCATTACTGTAAAAGTTTTGTCTGCAAAGCATGGTATAATCAGCAAACATAAAGCTGTATTGTTGTTGTGCAACAATAAAACCACAAGATGAACAATTTAACAGTAAATATTGTATTGAATAGTATATTACTAAACAGATCCCTGAGGACCCTCATGGTGTGAAATTCAGTGAATCTTTTAGAAATATCTGACCTCTTGATGTCACAGCAAGGTTCACTCAGAGGTAGAGTGGTGTAACCTCAGGAAACATTTTTTGAAGTTATACTTGTATAAATGAAATGTAAAGATGAGAAAAGGAGAAAGGCTCTCTCTTCAGTGGCCATAGCTGGTGGTTACTTCCGATTCCTTAGCAAGCCATATGACACACATTAGGCTTTATTACAGCGATTTTTCACTACTAAGTGTCAAATTTGGTGGCGCAACCTTTGCCTCAAGGTTAAAACACGATTAATGGACTAATTTCATGTGGAGACGAAAGAGGAAAGCATTAGCGCGCCATAAACTGCAAAACAAATACTTTTCACTATACAGCCTGCAAAGCCTTCAAGTTATATCTGACTGTGCAGCAGACACAGACCTCCCTTTGTTTGTTTAGTTTCCAGTCAGAAAGCGCATTAAGTAAAAGTACTTATTTTTCAGCATTAGGAACAAAAACAAAAAACATTTACCTGAAAATTACACAGAAACCTCAACAACTATGTATATATGTATGTTACAATCCCAAACAAATTCAGTGATGTTGAGGTCTGGACTGGTCAGTCCATTGTTCTGAGAACACCAGCTGCTTCTTTCATTTTTTTTCTTTTTTTATCTGTTTACTTTTCTCAGTAAGAGCTTTTTGACACCTGTCCTTTCAGACTCATAGCACTGAGTTGTCTTCTCAGAGTGGAAGGATGGACAGAAACACCTGTGGATTTTTCTGAAGCAAGAGTGAAGCTTGGTTTTCTCCTCTCTCTCAGAGTTAAAAGCTTTAAGTGCTGTGTCGTGATGGGGACAGTGTGGTGGTCTACCAGGTTTTGCACAGTTGTTAGTCGTCCCATTTTCTGTAGATTTTTAAAATATTTTTTTGAACTCCAGTTTGGGAAACTCGCCTATTTCACCTATTTTCCTTTCACTTTCTCTTCCTTATGCATACACAGTAAAAAAATTTTTTTTAAAAAACTATGGCCTATGGCATCCTTGTCTGTGTATATCAATGCAAAATATAGTACAAATATAGACAAGCAACATTATATGCCAGATGATTTCTGTATAATGTATATTTGAAAAAGTGAACATAAGGCCAGTAGGATAGTGAACCAGCTTTGGCTAATTACTTTATTAAAAAAAACAAGAGCTTGTTTTGTGTCTATCTCTGCCTGGATAGCGATGTACACTGAGATGGGATTAGAAGTGAATTTGTTCTCAAGAAATGTTATTACAGCTTCTGCAAATAAACATTGCAATTAACACTTCACACATAGAATTTCTATCGGGTGATCAAAAGATTGGCAGTGTCATGCAAGTTACACAAAGGTTTATGTGGGAATTCCAGAGAGTGAGTCTATAGAATGTACAACCAGAGATGCTTTCCAGAAAACAGTGGCAACAATAGAACATGCATTATAATCCAGACAGTGGTGGAGTTACCCAAAGCACATCTGGCCAAAGGATATTTCTGCATGAGTTACAGTCTCCATGAGACCAGCCAGACAGTTGACAAGAGGACATATGCATGCACTCATGGCTCAGTGGATTTTGAAAGGTAACTGAAGGCCAAGTTTCTGCACTGTGTCAGTTTAATTGGTTGTTATCTTCTGGTTCCAATTGCCTGTAAATAGAACCATACTGTATGAAGTGGGTCAGGGACCAAACATTACTGCAGGTAGATTTCCCAGCTAACTTTCAGAATGGTTGACCGACAGGTTTGACTTTCTGTGCCATAATCACCAATTAGACTGTTTTTATTTATTGGTGAATTTATTGGTTAAAGCTTTGGTGACACATTTCCATTCTATTTTGGCCAAGAAATGCTCAGAGTGCTGGGGGTGTTAGACAGTCTGGCTTCCTCCACATTTTTAGAATCAAACATATGACGCAAACTGTGAGTTTTTAAAAAATAGACCTTCTGTTGTTAAAATCTTTGCAATTAGCAAATGTCTGAAAGATCTTCCCTATATATTCCAAAGTCTGTGAGTACAGTTGGACTACTGAGAGGCTTTAACAACTCGTCCTGTCAACACCCTGCTTTGTAGACTGAACACCACAGATGGTAAGAGAAGCTTTTTTCCAGTTTTCTCCCCAATTTAGACGTTCCCATTTCCACCCACTAGTTAGGACTCCCCCAGTCACACAATACCACCAGCGCTAGGAGGGCAAAAGCTAGCATAGGCTTCCTGTGAGTCCTGTGAAGCGAGCCACCAAATCTTTTCAAACTGCCGCTACCGCAACGTGATTGGACAGCTGAACGCACTCGTAGGAAAGCGGCAACCGCCAGTTCTGTTACATCAGCTAACAGACGCCTGTACTGGCTAGCATTGCGCTGGGTGATGGGGGGCCAGCGCGATGGGGGTGGCATACTTCCCACCCACCTACCCAAAGAGAGCAAGGCCAGTTGATGAAAGGACCAACGCTTAGACAGTTGTGCCACTCAGGAGCCCCAGCTTTCTGTAATTTTAATGCTAAATCTTTTCTGTGGCTTTTTGTTTTTCTTCTGTTGTCTCCTGTTCTCTCTGTGTTAGATAAGGTGGTGGCAATTTACATAACAACAACTTTTAGGATAGATTTTCTTCTTTGTTAAAGGTCCAATGTGTAAAATTTTTGTTTAAAACATTCCAAAATGAACTAAAATTATCAACAGAAAGTGAAGAAATTACAGTTTTGACGTTATGTTGAAAATGTCTACATATCGTGTTGCAGAGATATCTACTGAAGTTAGCATGCTAACCAGCTAGCCCCGGCCCATCCTTTCTCGTAATACCACTCTGTATCTCAAGAGGCGATAGTGAATCCTATTGGAAAACCTTCCCTTTTGGCTTAGGTTATATAGCTAACTGAGAAATCCTCCTCTGTGAAATGCCCCTTGGGGTGCTGATGTATTTAGGAACAGGTTGTGGTAAAAGCTTGGCCTGTTTGATGGTGATCCATTACAGCCAACTTCTGAATCTCGCATGAATCCCTGCTTGAATCCTAGCCTTGGTTTTCAGTCACACTCTGAGATTTACTAGGAAAAACATGTTGTATTACTTGGAACTCAAATCAAAAGTCAAAAAAGGGAATCTAATGCTATGAAACTCTTTCAACCTATGCATTTGACATCCCTTTAAAGCCATGTGTCCTTTGAGCCTTTTGCAGTATGCTCTTTGATTGTTTGTCGAGGGCCGGTGCAATAGTGCAATTATCTGTTATATGCTTTGAAGGTATCCAATTAACCATCTAAGTTTCTTGTGCACTTGCCTGTGGATGGCATGAAGAAGTGAACCTCTTTGGAATTGGAGTCACCTGAAACAAAATACTCTCATTTGTTGAAACAAAACAAAACAAAAAAATCCTTTAAAATGCAATGCTCATTTCATTTTTCTGAATATTTTATTATACACTGCCATGTAGCATCGTGGAAATGTTACACGTCAAACATTTTCTCACACTGAAATCAATTTTGATCCTCAAGTATTCATAGGGTGATTGAACACCAAGCAAGTGCAACTGCATATGTTTGTCACTGGTTAGATATAAATCAGAAAATGATCACATCAGCTAAAATGTGCTTGCAGAAATATTACTCACTGTTTGTTCCATAAATTATTAATTATTTGTGTTCTGGTAAAGGTAAAAGATTGTGACATATGAAAAAAATCGCTTTGGCTTGTGGCTTAGCATGATGGTGAGATTCCTTAAGCAATATACAGTAAGCAGGTAATACATAGATTGTAAAACATACTTAAACTTGCACAAACATTAGCCAAACTTTTAACAGTCCTACAAGCGACTGGCTCATGAAAGGTCTTTTTTTGGTGAGGGCTCTCAAGTCATTTTCAGAATTATTGCACGTCAAAAAACAATATATAACCTATATACAAACCACGGATTTAAACATGCTAGTTCACTGTCGTGCATAAAGGTGGTTGGGAAATGTTCTATTTTATGTTGGAAATGTTCAAGAGGTAGTTTTTAAGATGGGATCGATCTTGGTGTCTTTAAATGTGCTAAGTGAGGACCTAAGGCTGCTGTGTCATCCATCCTAATCTATTCCGTCCAAACTCTTGCCATAGGTTCTGTTTAGTCTACTGGCTAGATCTGCTTTCCTTGGCCAACGTTAGTTCTGCTTTGGTCAGACTGAAGAATGACTGGGTTACATCTGGCATATTTTAATTTGGAAAAAGGGAGAAGACAGAGTAGCATCCTTTTTTGCTCCATTAAGAATCTGGTCCTTTGCACCCCACGTGTCCTCTTCTACAGTAATGTCTTTGACAGAATAGCAGAAGACATCTGTCATTACATCTAAACTCATTAGGGGGTTTTATTAAAGACAAGTAAGATGGCATTCCATGACAAAGAATTTATTCGGCCTGTTCAAATATTAAACGTATGTGACAGAAGAAAGACCCAAAGACTTTGGTGGTAAATGTTGACCATTTTCATTACTGTAATAAATAAATGTATTTATCCTGAATGTTGCTTTGGAAGCAATTGCCCTGAAGATTAAACAAATGTCTCATTTTTATCAAGTGATTTTTTTTCTCTTGGAATGAAGAAGCATGTAAATTCCCTTCAGACTCCTGACAGAATATGTCCTTTTGCTTGGAACAGGGTTTGTGACAAATAAATGGGTGTTGCCTCAGAAAACACAGTATCCAACATGCCCTGACTGACCAGGTTTGTCATTTCCATCATCATTTTTGTGAATCTCATGTCTTCATCTTGAATCTCCCCAGTGACCTTTACATGGATGAGAGGACAAACAGGTCAGTCCTTGTTTAGAGACACGTTTAATTTTAAATGGAAAAAAAAAAAATCAAATTTACACAGTTTTCCACTTACCCAGATGTAGATGATCAGCCAAAACATGTTTGGTGTCCAAATTTTGCTTCTTTAGTTTAGTGCTGGAGCTACAAGGCTAACATACACTATTAGTCAATGGTTACCAAAATCTTTTCTATAAATACATCCCCAAAACTTCTCTCAATCTATTTCTACTTTAACCACATCCAGGTCTTCATTAAGGTCGCACAGACTCAATGTGGTACAGGACTAAAATCCGCTTCCCCCGTGGAATCTGAGTCCACTTTGTTTTTATATTTTTATATTTTATATTTTTTATACTTTTATATGGACACTAGATTACATTTGTGATTTCTGTTGTTTCAAACATCTATCACAAAAAATTCAAGGTTAACAGTTATTTATAAATACAAACAACAGAAATCACGAACACAATCTATGGCGTTCTGCGTGACATCTGTCGTCAAAAAGTGACTTCCCCCAGTGTTCAGCAGTAATGAATAATTGTTCATTATTGTAGTTCATAAAGACCTAGATGTAGTTTGAGCTGGGTGGAAAAAAGTTTTGGGGATGTATTTATGGACTAATTGCCATTGACATCTAGTGTTTGTTAGTAATATTAGCCTCATAGCTCCAGTGCTAAACTACTGAAGCAAAAAAAAAACAAAAACAAACATGCCTTGGCTGATTGAGTACATCTTGGGTATGTCTAAAATTGTGTACCTTTTGATTTTTTGCTGAAACATGCAAAATAATGTAATAGATTCACCTCTAGGCAGCTCTACTGCCTTGGTTGAGTCCGTGTCCCAGTTCTTCTCCTGCTTGCACTACCAGTTCTGCGGCCCTGGGTCCTGCCCTGTTGGCCAGAGGGATATGCCACTACCTGGGCTGACCCTCTTCTGACCTGCATTCCTTGTGATTCCCTCATGTCCCGAGCCATCTGTGCCAAAGTTTGTCCTGGATTCGTTTGCAAGCGCTGGAACAGACTCTCACGGTTTACAGTTCTTTTTGGGCAGCTGAAAGTTAAAGCCACTCCAGATTCTGACTTCATCTCCCTGGAGAAACCATCTGAAGTTCCATCAAAACAGCGACCTATGGCAATCTCCTTGGCAATTCGTGGGTTCTGGTCTGTGACAGTGTAGATTCCATAGTTGTGCCCTAGGGGGTCCACAGGAGCTAACATGTTGAATGCATGAGACTCATTGTTTTGTAGAACAGGTGGGTGTTTTGTAAGGTACTCTTGCAGGAGACTGTTGATGCCTATTCGCCGACAGTTGCCTTGTGGAATGACAGTAATGAGAGACCGGTCAACAGCACCTTGGTCAAAAAGCATACCGCCGCACTTGAACTCCAGGCAAGCTGCAGAGGTGTTGGGATGGCTCAGGTCACGAGTGCTGCGGATGTCTCTAATTCCATAAAGCTGACCTCTGGTCATCGGATGGGTGCCACCAAGGTTCCTTGATCGTACCATGACTTCTACTGCCCCGTGGATCTTCACTTTGATGTAGCAAGCTCTGAACTCCTGAGGATTTGGCCACCAGGATAAGTAATCCCCAGTCCATGTTGTGAGATCACTCTCCTCAAAAGGTACCACGTTGTACTCATATTTGTCTTTCTCCACACGGAAGAAACGAAAATGATTTGCATCAACAGGTGCATTTTCACATGCAATTAAATTTTGATAAGGATATATTGGTCCATTGGTTTCATCAAAATTATTAGGATTAGGTTTGGCCAAATTTATTCTGAAGGCTGTTTTTTTAAGTGCCAGATCATCATGATCTGAACGTTGGTAGTCTAACTTGTCTAAGTATGGTTGCGACACACCAATAATATTAGGATTCATCTTTGGAGCAGATGGGGCTGCCTCAAGTTCTTCACCGCCCATTATGGCTGTGACATAAGCTGTATATGCGTCAGGTCTCTGAGCATCACAGAAGGCTGGGAGGCAAGCTCCATTAGGTCCTGTTATCACACTGTCAAATCGTCCCCAAGCTCTAGGATTTGAGGAATAGCCAGGCTTGGGTTCCAGGTTTATTAGGTTGATGACTACTCCTTCAAGTTGCTCAGTAGACAGGAACTTGTCACTCATGTACGCCCGTACCTTCACATAGCAGCGCCGACTTTCAGGTACATCTAAGTTGAACAACCTACGTTCTCTGATTTCCATGTTTCCAATTAAGAAAGTGCGCTCTTCTCTTTTTCTCCTTCCATTTCCACCAGTGGTAACCTGAGTAGGTTGGAAGTCACCCTCCTCCTCCCAGATTCCTGTATCTGGATTAAGAGACCACAGTTTCATAGCGGGAATATGTTCTTGCATTTTGACATGCTCTGTATCCAAGAGCACTTGGACTTCACCTGCTCCAAGCACTTCCTGGTTTGCGTCATCTCTGAAATCAACAGAAAACATTCCATATGTCCTCAGAGGAAGAATGTCACCCTCATCACCAACAAAATTTAAGTCTCCTGGTGCAGCGGCAGCTGTTGTGATGTTGCGAGGATCAAAGAATGTGACACTGGCTTTAACTGTGCCCTCGTACGTTTCCCCAGTGGTTTTGTGGAAGGAGTTCGGAGGTATGACCAGCTGACCGATGGGATCTTCGCCTTTTATTTCACCCAGATAAATAGTGTTGGTCTCTCCAGCATCAATGTCAACTGGTTCTTGCTTTCTCATGACTTTTACGTCATGGTATACTGCACCACCTTTTCTATCAAAGATGAACACTTTGAGGGTATCTATGAACCTTTGTGATGGGTCTACAAAGTTCACTACTAGGCGCTGGGTGTCAGAAGGGACTTGAATTGTGAATCCACCCTGATATCCTGTGGTTCCTACTCGTTCCTTTCCTATGTAAATGTGTCCAAAGCGTAAGGGTTCGTTGTTGTCAGCTGCAACCACCCTACCCCGTACTAGCACTTTGGGCTCCACACACTTCTGGCAACCACATTCGCTCACAACTTTTATTGGTAAAGTGTAGCTCCCGCAGTTGATCTCCTTTGTCTCCATTTGCTTCACCCCACAGCAGAAACCAGACGCATCTCTGCATCGTAGGTCAAAGTCCAGTGATCCAGGGCATTTGTTGTGAGGGCAGCGACCAGCATTATAGAACATTGATTCCGTACCTGGCTGTTTACAGTCTATCGGCAGTCTAATCAGGTGACTTTCAGGTGTAGCATTACATGCTGGGGCACCTTTAGCTGCAGAACAAGAAAACAGAAGAAAACAAAGCAGAAAAAAGTTAGCTTACAACATGTAACACATATATATTTTTGCTAATTTCATAATATAGTCTAATTCTTAAGGATAACTGTGATGGCTTGGAGATACATACCATTCTCTCTACATAAATGCAAAAGACAAAGCGTGCAATCAGATATTAAATCTGAAAGTCTATAAACAAAATGGCAAAGCACATCTGCAACAAGTCAATAAAGTAGACTGGCATGATGAAACATAATTACAATAGAAAGAAAAGAAAATATAACAAGTCACATATAATTGCAAATCACAAGCATATGCTACAAGAGAACACTTGCAGCACTTGCAGCAGAAATAAGAACTTAGAAAGAATAAATGTTCCTCTAAAAAGTTCCTCTATAAAAAAGAACACAAACACTTTTTTCTTCTGGAAGTACTCATTGCAGGGTATCGCTGCTTCCTCTAAAGCAACGACAATAATGATGATGAGTAGAGCAGGTACAGCTCATTCAAGTGTTTGAGTTTGAAGCAAAAACAAACTTAACACAGTTTCAGTGGTTTGTCAGCTGACGATGAGCAGAGGAAAAATGAGTCTGTGTAATTAATAAAGAAATAACCTTTGTCATACGGAGAAAAAAGAACCCCTGTCATCATTTCACCACTGCTGACCATCGTTAACTTGCAGTTCATGCTTTAAAGTTGCTAGAGCCGCTTTCAGAGAAACAGTTTATTTTTTTCTTTGAAATCTTCCGGTATCTGAGAGAGCGAGTGCTCGGCGGGGAGCAGATGTTCATTCGGTATTTGTGGAAAACGTCCACAGTAGCGCTACAGACCATGACGACCTGTCCGACACGCCCCCCGGCTGACATGTGCGTGTTTAGCTTTTTGCCAACTAGCTTATTGTTAGCAAGCTGTTTTAACGTCTGCAGCTAACGTGGCTTATTTAGTGTTTTGGTTATAGTTATTTTCACCATCCATCAGTTCATCATTTTTCTGCAAATCATTTATGTCCTTTATTTAGTTTGGACTCCCACATTGTTGTGTGTTTGGTGTTCTCCAACCAACCTGGACACATCCTCGAATTCCAGTGTTGGCAGTTATGACAAAGAAAATGTGACACCTTTCTGAGGTGAGCTTAAGTGATATGTACGCCTTTATTTCTGAGGTTAATAAGTGTCCGTAAGGCAGTAGCTAAACATGTTTTACCCAGCGTTTACGCACTTCCGGTTTGTGTGAAAAGGTCCTACTACTAGTCCATATGAAAGCACATATTGGTAGTGTTACTTTAAGATGGTACAGATTATAGATTACCTGTTTTAAAAAGTAATCTGAAATCTAATCCAAAGGATTACTATCTTAAAGTAATCTGATTACATTTCTTTTGGACTAGTTGCCATTGTAAAGTCATATAGTTCAATAACTATTTTTTTTGGTTTTTGAATAAGTTCCTCAAGATCAAGGGAGAGTAGCAGTACTACTACCAGTGAGGTTGGTTTAACTTCTGTTACACTTTAAATGCCAGCACATGTGTTCTGCAGCAAACATTTAGCTTGTTTTTAGCCAAACTGATTCATTTCCATTCCAATAATGATGACGTGATTAAATCTTTATGGACTCAAGAATTCAGTAACTTAGTCATTTTATTCACTGAATGTCCAGATGAGGGGAAAACTCCATGAATGATGATTTGCCTAAATGTTGGCAAACCAATTCAAGCTTATGATGTCATGGCAGAGTTCACAGTCTCCAGTGTCTCTAAATTAATGACTGTAGTCAGATGGTGAGACATAATTACCACATTATACCACTACTGTAAAAGCTAGTAATTCATCTTAAAGAAAGCTGCCATGTAGCCTGATTGAGTACGATGGAAATGAACTTTGTGAGAAAGTGTTCTGTAGCTGTAATGAATTAAAACCCAACAACATTAAACACGAATAACATTCATCACTCTGCTTTCAGAACTGTGGAGTGATTCACAGTTGCATTCACTCGAGTTGCAAGACAGAGTGATCATTCAGAAAAAAGGCTGTGGCTGATTGTTTTAGCACACCATGCTGCAGACTCTCTTTTGTCAATCTATATCTTGGATAACAAGCATCATGGGAATTAGCACAATGTGCACGGATGTGGAAAGGCATACTTGTCTGACGAGAGAAAAAAAAAGGATTTATGGAGAGTCTTGGATTTCACTTGAGTATCCAGAGCAGTGGGAAGTTTTAATGTGGCCATGGTGACTTATTGACATCAATTCTTTGCATAGAAAAGAACGATCTGCAATCTGTACCAACATAAACATAATAAAATGTGCCTTGCCCTCATGCTGTTAGGCACTGGAGGACTAAATTGGAGACATTAGTACTTCATGATATAGTTTTCCTCCATTTTTTTTTTTTATCTTAATTGACAAAAAATATTGTGATGACCTCCACATACTCCTCCATGTACAGAGATGAATTGGTTCTGCACTTACCAAAAACAGTTAAGAAGGCTGGAGTGGATTTGATGCTTCCTGTCAGACTGTTGGCTTTGCAGTAATACTGCCCGGTCTGTTCTGGTTTCAGGTCACGCAAAACCAAGTCTTCTTCGTACTTGTAAATTTTCTGGTCCAACAACGTTCCGTTGTGATACCTGGAGGCCAAATTAATCAATATGACTGTTAAATGTAGTACTAACCCTTACAAATGAGTTATTGCCAGTCGTAACAAAAGCATGTTGGCATTTCATATTATTACTCAAACAGGTCGAATTATGCAGAAAGTGCAGATTGTAACCATTCGATACCACTTTTGTTTTGGTAAGTAGAAGAGGAGGTGTGTAAATTACCATTTGAAATCATACAAGAAATCGTGCTTTAAATTTTTGTCATGTTTTTGTCATATATTGACAAAGAAAAAAACAGAAAAACAACAGAATCAGATGACATTGATGGGTTCAAGTGCAGGTTCAGTCTATCAATATTGATGTATCAGTGTAAATATATGTTATATACTGTTCAAAAGTTTGGAATCTATTGTCATATTAATAATTATTATCATATTTAATAATAACTAACAGTGTAGACTGATACTATAAACTAGACAACATGTTTTTAGATGTTTTATTCAATACAAAAGAGTTTTTTGGTAACATGATATTCAACAGGTAAAGATATGCTGTAATGATTTGCTGAGTGTCAAGTATGTGCTTTGGGATTTAAACACTACTTTTGAAATGTGGGGCATATAGGATATACATTGTAGAAAAATTCTGATTGTGTGTGTGTGTATATATACATATATAT
>JAILXH010282136.1:11995-29224 GCA_023558415.1 Piaractus mesopotamicus | reverse complement strand
TAGTGGTGAGCAGGAATGAGCAGAGGGCACTTCTGTGTGTAGGAGCCCTATGCTACTGACATCACTCACCATAATACAGCCCAAAAACTCCAGCTGCTCCAGCAAAGGCCCCCAAAAACTGTGCTATGACGTAAATGGGAAACTTCCAGATCTTCAGTTTACCCAGTATGACCATGGCCAAAGAAACGGCTGGATTCAAGTGACCTCCTGTAGTGCAGTCACAGAAAACGCAAATATTTAAAAATACAGTCCATACAGTACAGTCCAATCCTCAACATCACTGAACTGAAAAAAAATATTATACTTAGTTGCTGAGACCTCTGTGGTATTTTCTTTCAAAAATATAAACTGCCTGCTTTTTCCTGACGCTGAAAAATAAATAACCTGTACTTAATGCCCATTTTGACTGAAAATGAAATAAGTAAATTATTGAATGATTAAATAAATTATTTATCACAGATGCCAGCTCTTGACAGTGATTATATTCTCAATAGAGCTGTGGTTGAAAAATAAGGCTTAATGTTATGTCATTAATATTGGACATGACAGATGATTACAACATTTCTGATAGCAACTGATATATCTATTGGGAATGGTGGTTCAGGATTTAGCTCACCAGAGCTAGTGCACATGCAGTGAGTGTGTGTAGATCAATGTGGCTGTCAGAATACTGGGTGTTGTTTGCTCCAGGCTACATGTGACCTCTCAAAGAAAAGCAGAGAAGGGTTGACTAGGCCTTATAAATCAATTATCCATTCAGGAGAACCAACTGAAACTGGATTTAGGAAGCCTACTGAATTTATACATTTAAATGGTGAATGACAGAAATAACTTCAACCCATAAAATAGAAACATTTGAAGAGCAGCTGTTCATCTTATCTTAATCTACAATAGCCAATATACCATAAACAAATACTATATTTGTTAATGTCATCAAATCTAAAAGAGCATAAGGCTATAATGTGAGCATACTTGACCTATGATGTACTATGTAGTGGTTAGTTTGGTGATACATATAATGTATAGCTCATGTCACTTACATAATTTTGAAATGACATTCATTGATTTATCGATGATTCCAAGAAGCAATTTCAGGAGTGTGAACACAGACCCTGCTTTTCAGCTAATGCCACATGCAGGCAGGCTACCACACATCCACTACATATCAATAAAGCACTAAACATATTTACACCAACACTAAAGTGTACACATATACTTTTTATCACATTAAAGTGAAACTTTGTAATGTAAATTAGCGGGGTAAATCTATTTAGTAGCATCATTCCCATTTGACAGGTACATTTCAGTCCATTTCAATGTGGACTGGTCCACTTTAAGGACCGCTTTATGATTCTGGACCCCAAAGTGTTCAAGCTAAAAAGCAAAAGCAAGTATCTGGAGATGTGTTTCTCAACTCAGATTCATAGACACAAGTCTAACACAATAATTTCTAGGTAAGTAAGACGTTGTTTGTTGTGTTTACCTGAAACTCCACCAGCCACATAGACACCCATCATGAGTCCAGTAGTGAAGCCAATGTGAATAGTGAGAGATTCACCCAGTGTATTCCTGCTCAAGACTGTCTGAGCCACAGATCCACAGCCAAACAACTGACACCAGAGACAAAGGATAGAAGAGTTACACCACAGAAAAGATGATAGTTCAAAGATCGTCCAGTAAATTATAAGGCACCACAGTCAAACTAACATATTATCAAAAAGAACTGAGACTACATGGTACAAAAGAGCATCTCTGACTACAGATATTTCATCCAGTCATTTACTCTGAAGAATCTAGCTGACCATTCTCGCTACAAGCTTGAGGCTATTCTATAATAACCTGATTATTATGCCTGGTGGGGTTCAGTAGATTCATGTCTCTGTCAAATATAACTCGTTGAGAAGTCCAAGTACTTACCACCAACACAAACGTCCCAAGGAACTCCGCCAAGAACTCTTTAAAAATGCCATGTTTAAGAGCGCAGTGTTGCTTCATGGTTCTCTCTTGCTTACTTTCCTTCACAGGAACATGCACACACACACACTCTTCTCGGGTCCAGTCAAACACAAACTGTCCGACCAGGTCTAAGCTCAGCCACATTAACACAACCCCCCCACCCACCCGCCAAAACCCAGCACGGCTGAGCAGTCCTAGCATGGGCCATTGATCTGTTAGAGCTGCCTCATCTCATCCTATTGAATGGTAGGCCAATCGGACAGGATCTAAACACTGTGAAATATTGGTATATATTCAGACTAATACCATTGTATTCAAACACAACCACTATGTTTTAATTAGGTTTATGCAAGCGCAGCTAATTTATGCATTTGGTTGGCAACAACAGCCTTACTAGCTCATTAATTTAATGCATAAACAAAAAAGATCTACAGTAAATTGTAATATACAAATTTGTGGATGTGGTACAGGAGGTAATTTTCTTAAACGGATAGACACTGAAATAGATTTTGGACAAATATGATTTCTTTTATTTATATGCATTATTAATATTCAGTTCTCACAGTGCCTGCGTGGCCTGACAAAGGCAGAAATGGGATATTTAAACACTAAAGATACTGAACTGTAACAAAATCCTTCCCTGAGTTTAGTAATATAATTTTACATGGTATCAAAGTGTTATGCCTGAAGCAATGCTCTTCTATTATGTCACCAGAAGGGGGCAGAAGATCACACTAATGACATGTTGGTTAGTCACAGGCAGGTTCACAATTCACAAGTGTAATGGCACTTCAGGAATACATAATTCAGTACAATCATGGTGTTTGTTTGACCTTTTCAATTATGCTGAACATAAAACAATAACTGACAATGTTACTTTGTAGTAATAACTAATTTCTAAAGTGTTTGGAAGTCTCTCAGCCTGAGCTCACGTTCCCTTCATCGTCCTCATCGTCGTCGTCATCCAGACTCTTCAGTACAGGTTTCTTCTTACGCCTAGGAGAAGGTAACACCCAGATCATAAATGTGTTAATAAAGGATCATCCAAGAAGAGCTAGTTTGAGTACATGCAATTATTACAGCCCCAAGGAGTCAAGGTTCATCTGCAACATGATTTAATACCAATTAATTATTAAAAAGGTCTTGAAAATATCTCTAAAATAGAACAAAATATCTACAAGTCTCTTAAGAAATATATATTTGTTGATGTCTCACCTTAGTTCAGTGTGCAGGGCTGTGAGCTGGCTCTGAAGTTGCTCGTTGATCTCCTGCTGTTCGTCCAATTCTCTCTGGAGTTTCTTCTTGCTGTGCTCAAGTCTCTCTATCTCCTCCTCTGCCTCATCAAGCTGCCTCTTCAGTGTCTTCAGTCGCAGAGTCAACTGAAAGAGCAGTTTAAAAAGAGCAAGACACTTTTAAAGGGATGTGGCATATAGAGTGCTAAAAGCTAACACTGAATCTCAACCAGAAATGTAAGCATGGCATAAGTCTGTAAGCTCTGTATGCTTTTTACGCTAAATGAGATGTGACCCATGATCCAGGTAGAAAGATAGCTAGCTCTCACCTGGTCCCTCTGGTTTTGAAGAGAGAGCTGCTCATCATTCTCCTGCATAGTCATCTCCTTCATCTTTCTCTCCAACTTACGGTTCGCCTGCTGCAGAGTGTTATTGTCTCTACCGTAAAATAGAGCACACAAATACATAAAAACACCTCAAATGCATCAAATATCTCACAGTAAAAATGTTGCTCCATCCTGATTTTGCCTCACTCTGGTTCTGACAAAGAAGGTCATACTTCGACAACATCAATTATCACAAACCAATATCTTGTCAAACCATCTAAATTCAATACGTCTGACCAAAAACATTTAGTTTAAGCATTGTTAGCTTCTCTATCACTATAGCCTTTAGTCTGTAGTCCCTCACCTCTCCTCTTCTAGAAGTCTGTTCTCCAGCTCCTGAATACGAAGCTCCAGTTTGGACACGAGACCCTCTTGACCCGACCTCTGCGAGCCCTCTAGATGGGATACTCGACTCTTCAGATCCTTGTTCTAGACAAGGATGAAAATGATTGTGTTACACAATAAAATGTAAACACTTTTTTAAACATTTCTGGGGGAAAAAATATCATGAATGAAAGAACAAGCAATTGAGGCCTTATTTATTAGAATAAACATACATAGTCTTAAACTTCAGTGCAGGAAGCTGTTCAGACATTTTTGACTGGCTGGAGCTGAAGAAAAACATCTTGGACAAATGACCAGGTTTGGTCAATTTATTGTCAGTATGCAGCTGTTTCCTTGCATGAACTTAATTACCTGTCTCTCCAAACTGATCTTGTCACACTCCAGATCCTGCCTTTGAGCTCGCTCCTGCAGCAACTCTCCTCTTACCTGCTCAACCTGTCAGATGTAAACACATGCACACATGCTCACACTTGTGTATGCAGTTCAGTATGGTTGTACCCAGCGCTAGTGTAATTTCATCTGTACAGCAACTCACATTATTAGAAAAGCACAGTTTTTACACTTATGATAAGACTGCTGAGAGAAAGATAACCACATGAGAGAAAGGCAGCCCCATAACACAGAAATACATCCATCAAGCTCTAATACAATGTTATTCAGCCCTGCTTGGACAAGGATCATGAACTTAGTTATCATTACTGAACTCACTGATCATTACAGGCAGTGCTCTATTTATCCAACTTCATCAAGATTTAAACTGAGGCGCTTCAGTTAGAGGCCAACATTCAATGGTTACCAATAATAGCTATGGCCACTATTCTTTGTTAGATGGGGCCTAAATGGGGTCAGAGGCTTGGAGTCCATTAGCAGCTGAATTCGGATCAGTTAGCAATTAACTCACTTACCCCTGTCCTTCCTATCTGGCAGTATTTAGACAAGACAGAGAGAAAGTGAGAGCAAGAGAGAAAACGAGGAACAGTAATAAGAGTATAGGATATGAGAGACCTCCACTTCTAAGATTTAATCTGTTGTTGAATCAACATATCCAGTGATATGTGAGATGCTGACTGAGCTTGTGCGTGTTTGTTTAGAAACCAGTATTTCCGAGTTTATTTGCTGACTTATTTGCTGAACACTCATTTTCAGAGATGCCCTTTGCAAGGTTCAGTTCATGCTCACCTTCTCTGCCTTACAGGCACAATATCATCAGTTAGGACTGTTGACGATGGTGGCGGCTTAATCAGTCTTTTGTTCTGCTGCAGCCCAACAAAATTATGTCTGAACCCGCACTAACGAGAGAATGAATAAAACATTCTTAACGATAATACCTGTTACCATAACACTGCAAATTGTCTGTTTAAAGGGGAATTCCACTGGTATTCCAAAATTCTGTATACAGTCATTTAGAGTGGATGTGAAACTACTGCTCTAGAGAAACTTACAGTCAGAATTGTTCATCAGGGAGTGACAAGAACCAGGCATCTGAAGCATTTAATGTCTTTCAAAGCATTTAATGTCTTTCAAAGATGGCTCACGGAAAGTGATTTCATGAGATGGTTACGAATACATTGCTAGAAGATTTTGGCTTAAATCATTTAAATTCAGTTCATCCTGGAGAGTCACATGCATTGTAAGCTAAAATAGTCTCCAAAGGTTTTTTTGTTTTCAAATTTACAACTACTTTACCATTATTAACATTGCATGGATCATTTCACAGAATTGGTTCGAGGAGAACACAAACCTTTCAGGCTACTAACTGACCTGACATTTTTTTTAGCTCTATATAGTAACTCTATGCTTCAGTTATGTTTATTTTATTAAAACAAATGATTGAACATTCAATTTTTGTCACTACTAAAACAATCATAACACTACTGCAACTTTACCAAATGTTTCGATAGTGATTGTTTCGGTAGTGACAATTTTACATCATTTTGCGCATAACTCAACCTAGTCAGTACATGACTAGCAAACACGGCTTTGAATGACTGTACACAAATAAAATCATATTATTTTTATTAAAACACAAAAAAAGGTACTGAGCCCCTCCAACCATAAAAAATTCTACCTTGTTTTAGATTATCAGTTATTTTGTTTTCTATTTTATTTTTGCAATCTTTTACATTAAAAACCAAACTATGTTTTATTCACATTTTAGTGACCCCTTGATTTTAAATGCAGGCTATCAAACAATACCATACCATGTTTATATGATTTTAACAAAAAAGTCACATATACTGTTTCATTGCAAGGGCTCATTTCTTAATGTACCACACTGATTTTCACGCTTTGGGACATATTTACATGAAAAAAATGGGATCTAACCATGTAGCCATGAGGGACAGGGATGCAGTCTCACTTCCTGCTCTAAAATACAGGGGTGTGGATAAAGTAAAGCTCTGTCTATAGACTAAAACTCTTTGTGTTTTTGTAGTGACACAAAAATGTGGGACAGCATTTTCTGAAAAGTTTTTTTTTAATTCTAAAATTATAATTTTCAACTTTACTTCAAAAGAAGTCAAACAGATCTTTGAAAAAAAATCATCAGTGGTAAGTTCCGCTGCAACAAGCCATTTCACAATTCCCCTTTAAGCTACCAAAAGCAGGAAAAATTCAGAAGAAAAAAATCTAAGCAAAAGTACATTTGACCAAAATCCAATAAAGGACCTGAGCAAACCCCAGTGTGAATGGCCAGGTCTTAAGTGTGTTTGGAAGAATATTTTAAGCTCTAAAACTGTTGAATAATGAGAAACATGTTATAATAGCTGATATGGTGATTTGTGATGTATCTGATGTGTTGGTAAGTGATTTAGTTGTGGTCAGGAACAAATTATCTGAGTACACACCTGCTCTCTGACTCTCTCCATTCTCTGCATCAGTGAGTCTCCACTGCTGCGCTCCTCAGCCAGAGCCTCCTGCAGCTGAGCCACCCGTTCCTACACACACATATAAAAAAATGAAATCTGACCCCTGACAATTAGTGAGACAACCGTGTTCTAATAAAGGGGAAAAATGTAATCATTTTGAGTAGTCATTTTAAAATACATTCTGGCACTTTATACTTTATAATGATTATATATTATAAGTGAATGTTGTTTTACTTTGACCTTTTGTGCTCCCAGCAATAGGAGTAAGTTGGCATTGCTTGTATGAGGTCATTGTTCTCTTGTTCCTTGCTTTATTTTGCCATCAGATGACACTATGATGAGTGTGTGGGTGCATGTGTGGGTGTGGCTCTGTGTGTAGGTTCCTCTGTGTCACAAGTCAATCCCATTCACACAGAGGAACGGCCACTCTTGTTATTGCACAAAAAACCTTTTTTTGCCAATTTTCACTTTGTTGGACTCAAAAAATTCCAGTTACTCTTTGCGTTGTGTTAAAATTTCATGATAAACAGAACAATAGAAATGTTCTAAAATTACTTGGAAAAAATCTTCCATTACATGGTAAGAATACTCATTCCTTTAAAGTTCAACACACACACATATAGAAATACACACACACACACACACACACACACACACACACACATATATGTGTATATATATATATATATATATATATATGTGTGTGTGTATGTATGTATATGTATACTTTTTTATTATCAGCATAACAATTTGAGTGAAATGTAGAATTTTTGAATCTTTTAAATATTTTCAGAATTTATTAGGACCGACAGGTGGAATAACAGCTTGCAAGTTGAACAATGGCTGCAAGTTTGTAAACCAGCCTCTGTTGATCAGATCCACCTGAGAATTGGCTGAACATGTGCTTTAACGGAAGGAAACAGTCTTACGAAATGGCGTTTTTGTGTGGCTTTACCTCCATGAATTTGACTTGTCTGTCTCGGTCATCCTGTGTGGTTTTGCTGATCTCCTGCAGCTCCTCCACTCTTTTCTCCAGCTGCTTACACTTTAACTCAGCCTGCTCCAACTCCCCCTCACGCTGAGCCAACTCAGTCTCCAGCCGACACAGCTGCACACACACAAAGACAAAATAATACACTGAGTAACACACGCAAGTAATACACACAATACAATAGACAAAGGAACATAAATAATGTAAACTCACAAAATATTAGCTTACTAGATAAGACTAGATAATGACGTGCCTGGAAAAACACAGGATTATCAAGCTTTCAATCCTGCAAAGTGTCTTTAAAACCAAACAGAATCCTCATCCACTGATTGTTTACTATGCCTCTCTTCACTCTGCTGCTTTTTTTGGCATTGATTCAGTGATTTCACTCCCAGGGTCAATAATTGGAACCATATGGCTATTGTCTGACCACACCCGACTGTATGTGTGTGTGTGAGTTTATCCAACACCTCTTTTTGGCACTTTTGTGAAGCGTGTGTGTGTTTCTCCAGCTCAGTCTGTGTGTTGTGTAGCTGTGTGCGCAGAACACTGAGCTCTTTCAGGCTCTGCTCCCTGGCTTCATCCACTTGATCCTGCAATCTCTGGGTCTCCCTCTCTGAACCCATTAACAATGCATTCATCTATAGACAGAGAGAGAAAGAGAGAGAAAGAGCAGGAGGAAAAGGAGAGAGAGAATGGATGGGGTTGTAAGAGCAACAATTTGTACTATATTAAACAAATTTTTTCAAAAGAAGAAAAATCTGTAGAATTAGGGGCTCCTGAGTGGTGCAACCATACAAGACTCTATTGTTGGAAGAACATGAGTTTGATCTCCAGCCATCCATGGGCAGGAGTCTAATAGAGCATAACTGTCCTCACTCTTTCTGGGTGGGCAGGAAAAGTCTGTAGAATCAGAAGCTCCTAAGTGGCACATGACTCAGTGAAGGCACATGCTAGCCTTCACCCTCCCAGCTTGGTGGCACTGTGTGATGGACAGACTTAGCTTTGCAGGTCGAACTGGACATGACTAAGTTTGGAAGAAAACTATAAAAAACACTCAACCAGACAGAAATATCTCCCTAATTTGCACATGACATCTCCTCTCACTTCTTCCTGTAGTTTCTCAAATACTCTGTCTTGCTTCCTCCTCTCCTCTTCAAGCCCCCTCTTGCTCTTTCTTAGCTCCTCCACCTGCCTTGTCTCCTCCTTCAGTCTCTCCTTTAGCTGCCTGTGTTCAGAGTTCAGCTTGGTCAGCTCACTCTACAAGCAGAGGAGAAGAGATAGTTCAGTTAAGCTTATGAAACAATTTTGGATACAGAGGAGAAGCACAGAAGACAATGCAAGGCTATCAACAGAGTATATTCATCAGTTTAAAATTACTGTTAATTTAAAACACGCTCAAACATAATTCAAGACTGTGTACCCTGCTGTGAGCTGAATATACTCTCCGATGATTAAATGGGATTTGTCTTTATGATATATATGATTTATGTGTCTATAGGTACATGAGTATGTCATGCGCATTTGACCTCCGCAGGTATGTCTGACCTGTGTGTCCTCCAGGTGTCTAGTCAGAGCTCTGTTAGCACCACACATGTCCTCTTCTTGCTCTCTCACCTCTGAAAACTCCTCCTCAAGCCTCTCTTTCTCCTCCTAGTTACCACATAAATGTTATCACACTTTGTTTATTAAAATAAAAATAATGAACCAATGAACATAATGAATCCTCTCACCATCAGTTTGTCCAGGCATTCTCTGAGCTGACTCTCTTGGTTCTTTTCCTGCTGTATGATGTTGTTGAGAGTGGTGATTTGAGTCTCCAGGCTGTGGACCTGACTGAGCAGCAGCTCTTTAGCTAGAGTGAGTTCCTTCACCTGGGCCCTGCTCTCTCCCCGCTCAGCTTCCACCTGTGATTTCTCCTGACCCAGAGCTGCCATGCCCTGAGAGCAAGAGAAAGCAGGAGTCTGAGCTTCTCTCTTTCTGACATTTTGAGTCAAGAGAGTGGTGCTTAGAAACAGGCTGCAAAAATGTGACCTTGAATAGGGGAACTTTGAATATGGCTGTTGTAATAAGCCTGACAAAATGTAAATGGATCATGTAAATATTATTAAATATACCCTTTATATCATCGCTATCACGCAAAAACCTGTTATCTCCATTGCTGTGGGGAAAAAAAATGTTACAAGTTAAGAATGCTTTCTGCTTCTACTGTAAAGTTGCCATTTTGGAGATAAAAAGTGTTGTTATGACAACGAACATACACTATTTGTACACATGGCTACCACCTCAATGTAAATCAAACTCTTCTCATTTACCTCTTTAGCTTCTTCTGTAGCTTTGAGTAGCTTTTGCACCTCATCCTTGTGTTGCTCCTTCAATGTTTCCACCTCCTTAGTATGAGCTGAAGTCTCCTCTTCTAGCACCCCCTTTAGAGCTGTGAGCTCCCTCTCCTTCCATCGCAACAGCTCCTCCTGCTCCTCCTGCAGCTGCTGCAACTCCTGGAACTCCATACGCAAATTAGCTAGCTCCTGAGAGAGACAGAGAGAAAAAAAAGTGAAACAATAAAGTGACTTACAAAAAATAACTTTATAAATAACAGTGTGACAAACATTCTGTGTTTAGCAAAACACAAGGTCAAAAGTTAAAAAGAAGTAGATGCACTTATTTGCATCTGAGAGTCCCTCACTCGTAGGATGGTGTCTCTCTCCCCCTGCTCTGTGCTCTTGGTGCTGTCTAGTTCATCGTGCATGTCTGACAGCTGCTGCTGTAGACCCTTCGCCTCTGCCCGGCTCTGCTCTCGCTCCCTCTTCATCTGCAGGAGTCTGATACATACAAAACAGCACAATTGAGCAATATTCATGAGTTTACTTTATGATTAAAAAACAGAGAGAAACATAGCATTTGCATTAAATAGTTCTCCTTCTTTAAATACTGAAACAAATAGGCAAAGCCTTCAACTAGGCCTTAACCTTGGATTTAGAATTCAACTCTGTTGTGTCTGGATGAAAATGGCTTACTTTTCCAGCGAGACTTGCAACTCTTTCTCCATGTCAGTGAGCCGCTGGCGGAGTGACACTTGCTCCTGTTCACTCCTACTTAGCTTGTCCTGAAGCTTCTTCAGTTCCTCTGTGCTCTTCTCACTAGCCTCTGACAGGCTCTCTCTGTTCTGTGAAGACAAAGATAACATTTTTATTTTGGTATTTCAAGCCAAGTTTTGAACTACAAACAGAGATATATCAAAACTCCAAAATGGCTACTTTAAACATTGTGCTCAAAACTCTAAGTGAGCAGAACTGACCACAGGTGAAACCGATTCACTCTGTTGTTTACTATTGTTATAGGTTATGTTATGTGCCATATTACCTTAATTTCCTCCTCTAGTTGCTGTTTAAGCTGAGTGACCTCGCTCTCCAGTGCTGCCCTTCTGTCCTGGAGCTCTTTTACTTCAGTCACTGAGTCAGAGAGCTAAACTCAATACACACAAATAGACAATCATTTATCTCAATAAGAGATTTTTTCACTGGAATCAAAGAGCGGTTGTTTCTAATTGGAAACAGCACAGATAGCCACCCAACCACATGATTATGATTAGGCTTATTTCTAGTACTTCTGTATTCCACATGTTTTACAGGTTGAAAAACCATAAGCACTGGTTTACCAGTGACAGCCCTCACCTCCTCCACATTCTGGACAGCACATGACCTCAACATCTGGATCTTCTCAAACAACAGATTCACCTTCTGCCTGATGATCTCATCACCCTCACCACTTCTGCAGACCAGTATGCAAGTACATGGCTAAACATTAGTATGAAGACGTTGTTTGCTATTACTACATGTCATATTTAGCTTGTTAGAACACTCCATGAGGGAAATTTGGTCCAGTGTCTGTAACTGTACATGAATGTCCAGTTGGGGAACTCAATGAATTAATATAGCTTACCTTTTGATTAGAGAAATGTTTAGAGAATTCTTTCTTGTCAAACCTTAATAACCTCGAGGAGTTTAACTGCAAATATGAGACTTTTATACTTGGGCTTAAAATTGCTACATTCCAAAGCCTGGGACTTTTGAGTCCAGCCAGCTGAAATAACATCACGTTATCTGAGGATTATAGAAGAGCACAGCTCTCCACAACTTTAATCATGAAAAGATTCAGACAAGGCTTTAAAGCTTAATGGAAGGGGATTTTCACAAGATAACACCACCAGTTCATTGCAAGATCTCATAAATCTGACTGCATTGACTAATGTAATTTTGATGTGTATGTTCTTACCCTTCTTTGAGGTAGTTGAACAGCACTAGTTTAGTTGCATCTTCATCTGGCTGCTCTAGAAGCTCTCGCTGTCCTTTCAAAATATCAGGGGTAACCTTACCCAGGAACATATAAGAACGCACATAAGGGCTTGTTTTAAAGCAAGAATATATATACACACCGATCAGGCACAACATTATGTCCTTGTTTCTACGCTTATTGTCCTTCTTATCAGCTCCACTTACTATATAGGTTCAGGCATAACATTATGACCACCTCCTTGTTTCTACACTCATTGTCCATTTTATCAGCTCCACTTACTATATAGTTACGAGCACTTTATTAGGAACACCTCTTTGTTTCTTCACTCATTGTCCATTTTATCAGCTCCGCTTATCATATAGGTGTATTACAAAGACTTTATTTGTAAGCAGCAAAATTCTAGATTTTATTTACTATTACTTATATATGTATATACATATATGCAATTATCTCTACAATTACAGACTGTGGTCCATCTGTTTCTCTGCATACTTTGTTAGCCCCCTTTTACCCTGTTCTTCAGTGGTTAGGACTCCATTGGACCCTCAAAGAGCAGGTACTATTTGGGTGGTGGATCATTCTCAGCACTGCAGTAACACTGACGTGGTGGTGGTGTTTTAGTGTGCGTTGTGCTGGTCTGAGTGGATCAGACACAGCAGTGCTGCTGGAGTTTTTAAACACTGTGTCTACTCACTGTCCACTCTATTAGTCACTCCTATCTTGTCAGTTCACCTTGTAGATGTAAAGTCAGGGACGATAACTCATCTGCTGCTACACAGTTTGTGTGTGTCATCCTCTATACTGTATATATAGTAAGTGGAGCTGATAAAATGGACATGGATGTTGTTGATCTATATCTAGTCTTTAAGTTTAAACAGGCCTATTATGTATTTACAAAATGTCTTTATTGGTGTTCTGCACAAATTTCACCAGCACGTTTGTCTCCATTTATGATTAATACATTTACTGATGTGCAATATTCTAGGACACACACAAAAGTACTGGGTTTTCCACATAGCTTAACTGTTGTGGCACTGAGATAGACAGAAAGGTTATTATCATTTGGTACAAGCAACAAATACTTTACCTGAGCCTCCCTCTCTGAGCTTGAGTGGTCACCATTCTGTTGAATAGACAAATTTCTCCTCTCCATTCTATAAATAACTCTTCCCAATGTTGACGGCTTCACCGTGTCCTTCTGCTGTTCTTCTAACTGGGCTGCAGTTAGAGATCTTATATCGTCCCTATACATGCTCTCTTCTGTTTTCAGCCTTGGCAGGGCGTCATGCTGAGCAGAATCAAATCCAGCGCCTACTCCCTCTCCCATCCCTCGTACTCCTCTAGGTGCAGGGCTTGTCCTGGAAGAGTCACCAGAGCTGGACGCTCCGACACTTTGTGATCGTCTCTTCTCCTCGGGACCCAATTGGTTTCTGTGTCTTGCTCTACCCATCCTTTGTGAGGACCTTCGGTGGTCACTGCCACAGTCTGGTACAGACAGCCTACAGATGATGTGCGATGGACGGCAGGGTACACTTTCTGAAGATGATCCTCCAGAATCAATGTGCTCCTGGGCTGTTTCCCTCCCTGTCCCAGGCACGGGGATCCTGGCTCTCTTTACCATCACATGAGATGAAGAATCAGGTGAAGAGTTTGTGCTGCACTGGTTTAAATCAGAGTCAACCATTTTATTAACATTATTATTGGGATGGTGGTGAAGGCCTTGTAGGTCCAGACTATTGTTCCTGGGATCATAGGGTCTGAGGAGTTCAGGGTGTCTCTGGTAGTTCAGCAAGGGAGAGCCTGGGTTTTTAGTGGACACTGGAACCTCCGGAGATGCTGTGTGCATGTGTCTCATTGATCTCCGATCCATTAGAGGGCTTGGGACACTGGATCCTCGACCATTCATGGTTGAAACATACTCCTGGTAGGGCTGATCCATGTAGAAGACATCTGGGTAGGCAGGAGGTTGTGAAGGCCTACCTTGTCCATTTAGAACCACATATGGACGGCCCTCTATACCCTGTACCTGTACCCTCACTCCAAAGGAGTCTGGTCCAACAGCATGAGAGGCATGCATTTGGTCATATCGATTACCACCCAGATGCATGTGGACATCTTGAAGCCCTCCATGCAGTTCCATTCTGTGTTTGTGGGTGAGGTCTTCCATGATACAAGAGATGCTGAAAGACAATGAATAGGCACTCAGTCTCAGCAACATTTATGACGCCTTAGGCTGACACCAAACAATAGCAACTAAAGTTTTACATCATCTTGTAGAACAATAGTACAGCATTAGTAGGTCATCCAGCTGCACTTACGACAAAATGAGAGAAGCAGTCAAGCAGTGCTCCGACTCTGAGGTCTACTATGACAACAGTGTTTTTGTAGGTTAACAGTGTGCTATTGTATCAGCCTCCTACATGATCCTTGTCAGCACTGAATTGGATTTTTGTAAGAAATAAAACAGAATGGTGTACTAATAACAAGTATTCAGATGTTAATTAATACATAACAGATACTAAAACATTTCAGGGTGGCACACTGAACACTAGTGATGATATAAAGTAATCCTATCTTATCCCCAACCTGACTGACTAATAAGAACTAGACATACCTTTTTACGTCCTCCTTCAGATACACCTGTTGGGAAGTGACCTACACCACTGACTTGTCCTACAGTTAGGTTATATAACCTGTTTCACGCTGCCAGTCTCAGGTGGGTTACATTTCACAGAGCTTGCAGGACGTATGACACGACAAAATGACAACATTCGATGACTCGGTATTTCACACACGTGTCAGCGGTCCGTGTAGTTCCGTGGTGAACTCATGTGGACTTGTCTCTGAGCATTAAGTCTTTGGAAAAGTTGGGTAATTCCTTCATGACTTCTGAAGCCTCTTTTCGCGCTACTATCAATAACCCCCGTCTCTTCCTGCTGCTGAGCTAAGTGGAAATAACGGCAGAGAAAAGAGCCTGAAAGTTAACTTACCAGTGTTCACTTTAAAGTCGAGACGGCATTTCTCTCAGAACACGTTCAAAGAAGGTTTCTCTCCTGAAGGAGTTCGCTCACCCTCATACACCGCAGGCTTAGCAGCTTTAGTCCTGTGAGAAAGGCTGAACTCCAGCGTGTGGAAGCGAGTCCTGCTGGACTGATGACACTCCTACAAGTTCCCACACAGCATCGATTGGTCGGCAGGAGGCGCGTGCTCAGCTCTGACTCTCGCGGCCTCAGATTCCATATTGGAATGTAACAGGATTTCCAGACCCTGACAGAAAAATAACGGTCCGCCGTTCTAGAACCTTCCAGAAATGTTTCCAAAGAACGTTCTTCAAGAGTTCTCTGGTAAAGGGAATGGTTCCATTTAGAACCACGAGTTCTACATAGAACCATTACTGCTTAAATTGTTGTTTGCATGCTGAAATTGTTCTTCAGATTGATAAAGAATGTGCTTTATTTGGTTGTAAACAGAACCTTTTTGAAAATACACATTTAAAAATTATGGTTCTTTAAGGGTTCTTTAGTGAAGAAAATGGTTCTATATAGAACAATATTCAAAAAGCCTTTGCGTGATAAAAGGGTTCCTTGTGAAAAAGTTCTTCAGATTGATGAAGAATGTATTGTATATTGTTCCATATAGAACCTTTTTGAAAATACACACTTAAAAAATTCTGTTTTTTCAAGGGTTCTTTAGTAAAGAAAATGGTTCTATATAGAACCATGAACATTCAAAGAACCCTTTGCATGATTGTCTTTGATTATCTTTCTGAAAAAGACCATTAGAACCATTGATATCAACCCATCATTGTTCAGTCTTTAAGATGTAAACATAGTCATTTAGAGGGGTCTGATGTGAAATGTAACTGACTCAGATTTCTTTTTTTTTTTACAATGGTGGTGATGGTGGGAGCCAGGAGTGGCAATGTCTACAATGAAAAGGTCGCTATTTTTTTTTTTTTTTTTTTGCTATCTCAACCTTCTGAGTTGTTATATGTCATGTTGATAATGGTAAAACTGTGGTAAATCTGAATATATACATTTTCCTTGTGGATTATTTTGCCTTACCACACTCGTCATGTATGAATGGATTTCACAAACTCAAAACTATAATTGAAAACAACGTCTCAGGCATCAGGAAGTGTTTTCGTAACCTTGTTTGAAAATTTTACATAATAGCTTTCTGTGATTTTAGAGGCATTAAACTCTCCAGACACCTGGTTCCTGTTGCCTCCACTGTGAAAGATTCTGAAATGATAATGTTTCTCTAGAACAGAACTCTGAATGACTATTTTTACATCTTAACCATTTAATTATGGCAATATTTTTAAAAAAATCAGTACAATTTCCCTTTAAAAGCCTGAGTACACCAACTAAATGTTCTTCAGCAAACAGCTACATTGTAATGCTTGCAATATTCATATGAATGTCCAGACAAGCCAAGTGGACTAAAGTGAACGCTCTAGATACTCCCATCAATCAAACACAGATATGGTACACCTACCAAACACGATGTAGATGTCTTAGTAACATAAACAAAAATCTGAGAGTGCTTTTTCATACATTTTATTTCAAAACTCTATGAAATATGTTGTACACAGAGACATTGGTTTTTCTGTTTTACATGTAAAAAATGTAAAGTAGAAAATTACAACAAAATATTAACATTTTGGTTCCACATTCCATAACATTGTCACTTACCATGTAATAAAGAAACTAGCCATGTCATTAATATGATATATGAAAATTCTATTCAAAAATTCAATTCAATTTCTATCATAAATGGATTGTTGTCAAAGACCTAGCCAGAAGTTTATAAAGTACTGAGGAACCAGCTTTACTATCACAACTATTGCATTGAAGTCCATGATAGAAATAATGGTATAAAAGGGCATGGTTTGTACAATCTTTGAGTGTTTTTTGTATATTCCTCTTTCATTATCTCATAAAAAAAACTGGACTGCTATTGGAGAAAGCTAAATGATTCTCAGAACTGCCTGTTGTTTCCCAGACAGCAGTATGAATGTGGGAAAACAAACTGGTTTGTCAGGTAACTGTGTACATATAAACAGTGTAAAATTTACATCTCTTTTTAAAGTCAATTATAATGCTAATGGCTAGGAAAGTGCTATAAAATTGAGTGTATGCTTGTCAGACATA
>JAILXH010282136.1:785-11433 GCA_023558415.1 Piaractus mesopotamicus | reverse complement strand
GCCTTAGGGTTGAGATTACGTTCTGAAGAGGACACAGCACATAGGTTATTGATGCATTAGACCATACATCACATATCAAAATAAATAGATAGTCTACACACTTCTTTTTTTTTAGCAAGAAAATAGTTCTATATAGAACCATGAACACTCAAAGAACCCTTTGCATGATTAAAAGGTTCTTTGCATCATGAAAGAGTTCTTCAGATTGATGGAGAACGTGCTGTAGATGGTTCTATGTAGAACCTTTTTAAAAAGGGTTTTGTATAGCACCAAAAAGGGTTCTGCTATTGTTACAGTCATGACATCATAGCCATAGAGGAACCCTTTTTCAAAAAGGTTCTATATAGAACAATCGACAACACATTCTCCATCAATCTGAAGAACCCATTCATGATGCAAAGAACCCTTTAATCATGCAAAGGGTTCTTTGAGTGTTCATTGTTCTATATAGAACCATTTTATTTAAGAACTCTTGAAGAACCATCTTTTTTTAGAGTGTAGGCCAAACCTAGAACTGCTAATATAGATATGAAAAGTCTACAAAAGCCTTGTTTTTGTCATGTTAAGCCTGAAAGTTTCCTTGCTGAGCAAGTGTGCACACCCCCACAGCTACTACCAAAGGTGTTGAAGCACCTTTTGCATTGCATTGTTTATTGCTTTAGACTTTGCAATTTTATCTCACTTTTATTCCTGATAAACGTTGAAGCCAGTATGTTTTGTGCCAAAATATCTTGATATTAAGAGCCAGTCATCATCCCAACTATTGACTAGAGCCCCTGTCTTAACAGAAGAGAAGCAGCCCCAAATCATCATGCTGCCACCACCATGCTTCACAGTAGATATGGTGTTCTTTAATGGATGAGCTGTGTCATCCTTGTCATCAGCTTGTCATTGTGCCAATTCAGAATTCAGAATTCAGTACAAAAACTTCAATCATTGTCTCATAAGCTAGAAAAAGGTTTTGGGTGATCTACTGTATTTTTGGTAAACTTTAGACAGACTTTTAATGTTGCTGTAGGCCTCTTGGTAGTCTACCTGATAAGTTTTCTTATGTCTCATCATCAACTTTTGAGGATTTTTTTGTCCTTGTGGTACCACATTTTCATCACCTACTGACAAGAGTCTACACAATGCTGTTTGGTACAGCCAATGTTTTTATATTCTTTTATAGTATTCTCCTATTCTGTACTTCTTAACAGTAAGACTCTACAGATGTTTTGCTCCTCATGAACCAGAAGGATGCAATATTATATTTAGGGTTAACTAGAATTAGATTTGTTAATGCTAAACACATCTACAAGGGTGTGTACACTTATGAAACCAGGGTATTGTAAGTTTTTTTTCCGTTATGTTTTCTAATAATTATCTATTTGTTTTTTCTTGAATTTTGTTGTTTCAAGCCCGTATTAAAGATGGAGACATGTCTGACATTAATTTCTGGCTTAGCATCACAAAAAGCTGCAATTTTAATGAGGGGGGTGTAGACTTTTTCTGTTTATTCAGGTGGTTCTAGGTTTGGCCTACAGTGAACACTCTCTAACTAAACTTGAAATGTTGTCCAACAAAAATAAATCAACACAGCATAGTGATTGTTATCCACTTTAAAGATATTCCATTCATGTTTTTGATTTGTATTGCTGTAAATATCACCTTATCAGTGCTATACAGATGAACTAAAACTGATTCCAGGTGAACGACTTATCCTGGGTGCAGGGAGTGCTTACCCCGGACCTGTTGCTCTAGGCTTAAGATGACTGAGACGGCTTGGTGAAGGATGAGCAGCTTTGTCTGGGGTTTATCGCTCTTCAGGTGCAGCTGGCACATGCGGCCCAGCTCCTTGAAGGCCTCATTGATGTCCCTCACACGCAGACGCTCACGGGCGTTATTCGCCATCCTCCTCTCCTTCTCCCGCTCGGCCTTCTGCTCCGGAGACAAGTCCTCGTCCTCATGGATGCTGCTGTGAGCACGCACACATATATCCAACACAAACACACACACACACACAAATGCTGTAAGTAGAAGCTCAGAATTGAACACATATCTGAATGATGTTCATCTTCATATGCATGTTTAAAAGACCTGTACAGTCATTTAGAACTACATGAGAACTACATGAGAATTCAAATATTCGAAGAGAATTGGCTTTGGCAAAAGGCATGAGTAGTCAAATCATTTCTTAATCTGTTAGCATTCTTTCTGTTCTCAGATTTTATTCAATGCTCTATTTAGCTGTAGATGTGACATCCCATTTCAGATTCGTTAAAATAAAATAATATGGATCACATACACTGAAAATAAATGTTTCAAAATGTGTGAGGAGGTAAACATGGTAAGGCAGCAGAAAGTGTTAAGTGCTAAACACTTGAGAGACTGTCAGTGTCATCCCATCTTAAGTCTTTTTAGACAATTGTACAATGCACACCGATGTATTTCTATTGTAGTTTCCTGTTGCCCTCTAGTGGCCAATCTGGGTAATTTGAGAGCTGTATTGCAATTATTGGGAATGTAAGCACAGTATGTACTTTGTAACAATATAATTACACCATTACAATGTAATAATAATGCAGCTTTTAAACTTAAAAAAGTAAGTAACCTGGTTAACTTGAAATTTTGAGTTCATTAGTACACAAGTACACTTTAGAACTTAACCCACAGTGTACATGTGCGTACAGTGTACACTGCTACATTGTTGTATTTTAACTAATTCTATTACAATAGAGTTATGAAGCTGTAATGGAGCTGGTTGTGAAGATTGTCTGCTGTTACGGGAGGACATCACCTGTTCCTGGTGGTTGCACCAGCACTGCCTGTTTCTAGCTCTCGGGTGTCACTCTCTGCATCGGAGTGCAGGCCGTCCGAGGAGAGGTGAGACAGGCAGCTGGAATGAGGGGGGTGAAGCGGGTGGGCAGGGTGCGCCTGGTGCAATCTAAATTCCTCCCCATCAACCGGCTCCACTTTCACCTCAAGAGAGCCTGGAGACACGTTAGAGAGCAGCCCTGCAGCCAGAGCTAAAGGACACAAGCAGAGAGTCTCATCAGTGGTGAGTTTTTATTAACAGTAAAAGCAAATAACATTGCGTTAACACACTGGTAACAGCAGCTGAACCGAATGAGCAGAAGAAAAATGGAACTGAAGAAATGAGCAGAAGAGAGGGAGTGGGAGTGAAGATGACTTGGGCAGACCTCTGAAGCTGTCTTCCTGATTAGTGAGATCAGAAGAAGAAGGAGCAGCTGAAGAGTGTACGGCCAAATGAGCAGCCTCACCTGGGTCAACGGACATCTGTCAAAACACACAAACAGAAAATACAGTATATCAATCTCAGCAACATATTCAGTCAGTTCCCCCAGAGTTTTGTCACAAAAACAAAGCAAACTATATAGCAGATCTGCAAAATCAGTGTTAGACTTAAGCTTCACAAATGTGAAAATACTTTTAAAAATGAATCATGCATGCTTAGAGTTGCTCAGTTTTTGATTATGCTGATGTTGGACACTATTGTCCCACAGTACAAAACAAAACAAAAATAAAAATAATTAAATTAAAACATAAGTAATTAATTAAAACATGGTGGCTGCAGAACTGAACAACAGCTAGCTAACTCCTCTACGTCTTTGCTGTTGCGAAGAAGTACAATAAAAGGACTGTTAATTAACACCAAAAAATAACCTAACAAATTGGTAAACAACAGCATCGCAGCCTCACTTCAGTACTTACTGTTAACCCACAGAATGTAACAATATATTAATATTTCGCATACTAACCTGCCACGATCTTACATTATTAAGATATAATACCTTCTTGTATTTCTGTGTAATGTCTCTTTGACAGAGCTGCTCTATAATGTTACACGTCACTGCCTATACCACTTTATTCACTGAATTAGCTAAATCTAAAAATTTTCCAAAAATGTACAAAAAAGTTTCCCAAACTTTCTACAGGGTACAGAGCAAGCTTGTTTATGACAGGTGGCCCCCTTGTCTTCTCACCTCATTTATCTGCACCTAAAAGTGGACTCTCCCCTTGCGACCCTTCTATACCATTACTTCTCTTCATTTCAGATCCCAACTGGACCAACTTATACTCAGAGGTGGGTAGTATCTAGTTACACTTACTCAGTCACATGCACTCAAGTAACATTTTGATGGATATGTACTTTTATGAGCCCATTCAAATCATAATGCTTTTACTTTTCTCTCAAGTATATTTATGAAGAAAAACATTTAGTAAACATTTAGTTAATAATAATTAGATTACGTTACATTAGAACCAGCATCTGTTATGTTTTCCTGTTGCTTGCAGCTCTTACATTGGTGTGATCTCACATTTACAATTTTATTTTTGGTCCAAAGGGAGACAGAAAGAGAAAAATAGCACCTACCAATGTTTCACTCCTACACTGATAGATGCTGGGTGTACTAAGTAGTTTTACAGCAGTGTGTGGGAGTGTCTGTGTGAATCTGAGTGGCGATTTTAAGGTCATGGCTGTAAAGCACTTAATTACGTTGCAACTTTACATATGGGACACAATGGGAGCTTTTTCTACGTGCAATTTTGCAACGCCTGAACTCAGAGGCTAGTTAAAGAGATAAGGAGGGCTTACATCTGTTGGTAATCCGTTTGTCACTAGTCCTGAGATGGGGTAGTTGGACCTCATCATGATTGGTCTGTGTTGTGTCTGTCCGATTAGGCTGCGTAAGTCATTGTTCAGGGGGATATTCGTCCCACCCACTGCGTGGTTTCTTAAGACATGAATGGCATCATCTAGTCTGTCCAGTCTGTCCTCAAGCTGAAATTCAGAAACACACAAACTCTAAGTTAGGAAGGAAATGAAACATACATAATCATATTCATTGCAGAAATTGCTTTTATAAACCAAACTGAACATCCAACAGCACAAAAAAAGTTAGATCAGAATTTGTCAGTTTGGAAGGACTTTACCAGCGACTGCAGAGAGTTATCGTAACTGGACGGCAGTGATGGCTGTCCAGCTGATCGAGGCCATTGGTTGGCTCCTGAAAGAAATATACTGATAAATAAGATGCAATGTCTTTGTCCATCTCAAGAAATGAGTCATTCCAAGTTCTTTCATTTAATGAATACTAATAAAAATGGTTATAGTTACTAAAGATGCTGTATTAAAGACGCATATATGATTTATGCTACCTACAGAAACACTGCGGATTCTGAGTTTCTAACTGTTTCAATAGCAGTTCCTGGCCAGTTCCAGCTTTGATAAAGGAAAAGAAAAAAGTTCACCCTCAAAGCATTTTACCTGCTGAAACTGTAGAGGCAGCCAGAGGTGATGGGGATCTCCCTGGAGTGGAGGAACTGGATGGAAAACTGCTACTGGTGTGATCAGGGGAATAAATCTAGAGAGAGGGAGACAGAGAGAAGAGCATTTGAGGAGAAGTGAGGGGGTGGGGTGCGGTTAAGCAGGGATTTCAGTGACAGCACATGCATCACTTTGAAAGCACAACTCGTCATCTCTTGGTAGCTTTTTCTCTGCGCCTCGGGGTCTTAGGTGAAAATGTCATAAAGTAAATTACATCATCAATCCAGATCTTTTTTACCACCTGGAATGTACAGTCTCTTGTAACATATGTGCAAAAAAAGGTTTACATGCATGCAAGCTTTTGAAGCTATAATTCATAAATACCTAATTTTCTAAAGTACATAAAGTTGAAAGCAAAAGTCAGATCACATGTTTTGTTGATTTTCACAGTGAAAATGAATGAACACATCCTCTACAGAGAACACATGAATGCTGAGCATTTAAAATACAATTATTGTTTATTTGCTGAATTTAACATATTGGAAAATACATCATATTTTTGGGTGATTTAAGCATACTGTATGCTAAAGCAGTGGCACTGCACCCACTGAAGGGGAATTCCACCAGTTTTTAAAAATGTCTACATAATTATGTTAAGATGTAAACAAAGTCGAGCGGTTAGAGTCACAGTGGTTTGATGTGAAATGCTCAGTTATAGGTAAACTTATAGAGTCAGAATTGTTCATAGTGGTGGTGATAGGAACAGGAAAATGTCTGAAGAGTTTAATGCCTCTAAAAGCTCCTTCACAGACAGTTATTACATGAAAGGATTACAAATACACTTACTGATGCCTGAGATACTGTTTTACAATAGTTTTGAGACAAAATTTAAGGCCAAAATGTATTTTTTAAAATCCATTCAAGGTCATGTGATATAGTGTGTTGAAAGGCAAAATATTCCCCAAAGAAAATTTGTTTGTTCAGATTTACCATCATCAGCACTACATAAAAGCTCAGAAGACACATGTAGCTTTACTGGTCATTTTGCATAACATTTTCAATGGCTATATTTGTGTTGCAGACATGGCAGCCCCTGGTTCCTATCACCACCACTCTGAGTTTCTACATTTCTCTACAGTGAACCGATTAAATTATGTTGACATTTTGAAAAACAGGACCTTATTTAAAAAATTCAATTATTTTTGTACTAAATACATCATTTTTGTTTATAAACCTCTCTGTGAAACTGGCTGAAGGGTTTAAAAAATGAATGCCAGTTAATAACATTTACAACAGCTAGGGGTGCTGAGGAACAGTGGCACTTAGTGTCAGTGACATTATATGAATAGGGTAAGGCAGCAGAGTCTGGTATGAGACTGGGCCACTATGTTAGAGTGATGAATAACAACACTGCCCTCCCTGTGATCGAAACCATGCAACGCCACTGATTCTGAAGTGCTGTTCTAACTGGCTGTTACAATAAGTGAGGTCTTACAGAAGCCAGGGCTTTTCCAAGAGCGTCTCCAGTGTGGGAGCCTCCAACATGACTCCCCTGCCCACCTGAAAGCACACACACAGATAATACAGTACCAGGGAAGGCACAGCAAGACACGTTTATTTATATAGTACTTTTCATACACTGCGGTCATTACTACATGACCAAATATCAATAAACCAACAGAATTTCAGTTGGATTATTATTATCTATTAAGTATTATGAATAAATACTTACCCATAGACCTGTCTGTGGTATTGGCTGGTGCAGTATGGGGTGCGGACACAAAAAGTGTGGCATTGCCACTGCCTCTGTGAAAAGTGGACATTGGCGGAAGACGCTTGCTGGCTTCAGGTAGTGCTGAATTTTGTAGTACATTCTGAAAAACGTAATAATGGTATTTAGTGTTGAATATAAACTTAATACACAAAAAATAGTTAGTGATTAACATACACACATTACACAAAAATTACACATAAATAAAATTGCTTTATTTAAATTTGTATGTGCAACTACATGCCATGATTTAATCATGTACATTCAAAGTGCCATTTATTCAGAGCAGAATAGTATGAAAGTATTTTTTACTCAATACTTTGAATCCTTTCTTTAAATTCTAATTCCATTTATTCAAAGAATTAAAGTTATTTATGTTTGCAACAGGATTTACGAGGAATGGATTCCTTAACTTTCCTTAGATTGGCTACATTTTATAATAACAAATCAGATAAATAAATCATACTGATTCTGATAGCTGGAGTAAAGTCAATCATTGAGGCCAAACAATAGCGCTGATGTTAACTGGTTTTGAGGCCTACAAGCTTTCAAAAGGTTCCCATTGTGTCATTAGCTTCAGAGTGACTGTGACATGATTCGTCCTTTTAATTAAATGGATTTAGGGTTGCTGGCTAAGTCTATGCTATTCTCATAACCTACACATTAACACTGTAAAGCAAGATCTTACCAGACGGTCATGTGTTGGCAGGTTGCCATAGTTCCCGGGCGGCGATTGGCTGGGTGGTGGGGAACCCAGCATGGCTCCATGACCCGATGGGCTGATCCCACTGGATGAACTCCAGGGGTCTGTGGAGATGTTTGTCCCATCTGAAATTAAATAACAAAATATATACCGAGGAAAATTAGAGACGTAAGAAAAGACAGGACAGGATTCCTTACCCTTTTTTCTTTTACTCTTTGTTTTCTCAGACTGTTTACTTAAAACTAAGACTGTGAACTGAGAAAGAAGACAGAAGAAACAAGAATAAAAAGCACAGTTCAGGCAAAGGAAAGTAGATTGTTTCAATAATAGAAGGTGTAACTTGCTTATGTAATTTTTTTCAACATTTATACAATCTAATTTGCAATTCAAACAAACGTCAAGCTGCATCACCATCAAATCAGTAGCGTATATAGTCTTTGGCTAAGGCCAAAAGTAGCCAACTACTGTATATTGTTTTTGGCTCATGTCAAAAGTCTGGCAAAGAACTCAAAAGCCCAATAGAGAACCTCCAAAGCACAGTTAATAAGAGGAATTCAATTCGCAGTGCTGCCCTTCGTGAGTTTCAAAATGGTTTTGGTTTGGCTGTAAATGCCTGACTTTCTTCTCAAAATACGAACCAACCATGCTTCCCAAACAGCTGAGAAAACAAAGTCTGTGTGTGTGTTTGTGTGTGTGCATTTTCTGCACCCCACCAACCCCCTCCACCCCACCCCTGCCCCAAAGAAGTCCTTGAAGCAGCAGTGGAGTAAAGGCTGTGGAGGATCTTATTTCGTTCTCTCTCCCGAGGGACTGTGGCGTCCTTGAGAGTAAAACACTTTCCAACAACAGACCTCTGTCTTCCAACACACACACACACACACACACACATAAACACATAAAAACACATTGTACATACACACATAAAGTTCACACACAATAGTAGTCTCAGCTCTAAAGAGACAACAAACAGGTCTAAAGAGACAACAAATAACTGATAGAACACATTGTTGATGTATAAAACTAAATTTACCAAAAAATGCATTTGTGAAGTTCTGGCTGGGCAGTTTGAATGATGAGTAGGAAGCAGAATCCCTCGTCAGCTCCTCTGCATTTGGAGAAGGAGAATACACCTGCCATTTAAAGAATAAAAAAGGCCACTTACAGTACAGAAACACCATTTAAAGAACAAAAAGTACTGAAGCAGCATCACAGGAAGCACACTGAAACAATTTTACATTTCATTATTTCATTCGTATGTTACACTGAAAAAAAAGTATTGCATTAAATTTACTTGATTCAAAAATGCACCTCATTTTCACATAAATAACATATATTACATCAACATCATTTTGTCTTTTAGTTTACTTGCTTTTAGTAATAATGTTGTTGATGTAACATATTTATATTTATATTTATATTATATGCAATTGATGTGCACATTTGAATCAAGTAAATGTAACCCCTTAAATGGCCAACGTTTTATTACACACTTCTATAACCTAAGAATAGCTTAACCAGTTTGCACTAAAGTCCCTGTAGTTACTGAATAATAAGCCTTAGTATGTAATAAGCCTGAGATTTTAGGGGTGAACCTAGGGGTGAAGCTGCCAGCGGGTCCTAACTTTTATTGTAAATGCCTATAAGGTACATTTACGACAAACTTCAGACACACTTTATACTCACAGAATAACTCAAACAGTTTTCACTCCAGTCAGTGTAGTTACTGAACAAGAAGTCTATATAAGAACCACTGAGACATTCAAATGGTTCTTTGAGTTGTCACAGTTCTGTATGTAACCGTTACCTCTACTAAAGAACGCACAAGGACCCCTTTTTAAGGGTGTAATGAAAATATTTGATGTTTTTGGATTAATTTATTAATTGACTGACTAAATGAAAAGTTCTTGAAGATTATTACAAGATCATTAAAAAACCACAATGCTTGGAATTGATCACACTTTGAAGAAGCAACCTAAAGTTCTGCACATTGCGCACATGTGTATTAGGAGTAAAACATATGTTATCTATATACTACAGTGTTAATATATACATAGATTTGATGTGGTTATCATCTAATTAGTTTCACAAACAAGCACACACAGACACATGGATCCTCCTCTCAGCCTGCTTTGCACCTGCTTTGCGCTTTGATCTGACTTCCCTTCTCTCTCTCTCTCCCTCTCTCTCGCTTTCCTTCTCCCACCCACTCCAGGAAATGACCACAGGCCTCCTTGGACCACATCAATGGCACGTGCATCGCCTGGGCAACAGCCTTCTGGATCCAGCATCCCGCTGGAACCGCTGATGATTCCGTTTGCCCCATTCATAGACACACGACCCAGAAAGCGCAGCGCTGACCTTGATTGGCTCCTCTCCCGAAAGGATTGGGCCGAGTCAGCCGGAGCCTCACTCTAACCCACGGTGAGCAGCATATGGTGCAGGATCAAGCCAATTGCCCCCAGTCAGTGATGGCTGGCCAGGCGACCCGTTAATAATCTTAACACCCTGCAGCATGACCTCTCTCACCCTCAGGGGTCATCACGGAAGCACCGCTGCCCTCTCTCAGCGGCCAAGATGTAGAGGAGCTCTCTCACTGCTCGCCTCTATGACCCAGACTTCATCAGATATCAAAGCACTTGCTAGGATGAAGATCAAAGAAGTCACTTAATTCGCACAGCGGGGCTACTTGCAGCCATGACGTTAAACAAGTATGTGTCTGAGCCAGTGAAAACACTACCACAGAAACCATTTTAGAGGAAAAACGGCAAGGCGCTGTGCAGGAATGTATCTGGAAACACATGCCATGTCTCATGGCATACAAAGGCTGGATTCAATGGAGCACGTTTCGTCAAAGCTCACTGACTAGCTGCTCCGAAATATTCAGTCAAACCCAAATCAGCCT